>OVBE01005263.1:0-22064 GCA_900406425.1 Iberis pinnata | reverse complement strand
TATATCGACGAGGTAGAAATGAACTTGGTCAGTTGAATACCTCGTCTACAACAGTCTTGGCTACCAAAACTACATCAATTCTGCACGCACCTCGGCTATTTAATCACACGCAAACAAATATTAACTTTATAGACGAAGTAAAATTTTAAGTATCTCGTCGAACGGTTAAAGGGCAACGTCATATAATTTAGTCAACGAAATTTTAATATAAAATTCTTATCGACTAACTCAAATTACTTTAACCTCGTCCAGGAAATATTGACTTTCCAAGGACTGGGTTAACAAAACTTCTTCATCAATTTTTCTTCAACTTAACTAACCGAACATTTTATCTAATTTTCCTCTTAATAATACATCAAATCGTTATTAAGTTTCATAAATGCACTAGTGCTTTTTCTCTTTCTTCCGCCACAAACCATCGGTACAAATAAAAGGGCATTATCGACTTTCATGATATAGGAGGAGGACACGTTAATGGTATCTCAGCTAAACAAAATCACTTATGGTATTTTGTACAACATGTATGTACAATATGGTACTTTTCGTAAAATGCCCTTTTTAATATTTAAAAATTCAAAATCGGTTTTGGAATCAGATGCATTCAGAACCTCTAATAAAAATTTTATGTGAAAAATTACTTTTTTTAATAAAAAACAAAAAAACTCTCTCTCCATCTGGTATGAACTCGAGACTCTTTATTTCATCAATAAAAAAATACAATCTGGAAGAGAGGTACAAAGCTTAATCTATGTTCTCAAATCCATCCAATCAGAACAATCTCTGATCTTTACACTTTTCCCAGATGTTATTGCATAAGAAAAAATCTCTCAAAAGAAAATGCAGAGACTTATTTATAGACAATAAGTCTTTGCTTAACAGACTCTAATTACTTAATAGAACAATTAACAACCTAACAGACTCTTATAAAAAACAAACAATACATACCTGAGCTTACCTATGATCCCGCTCAGCTACTTCAGCTCCTCTTCAGCTTCTTTCTTCTGCGTACTTCCCACTTTCTGACCTTCATGACATGTTTCCTTCTTCTTCTTTGTTGTAGTGTAAAATCTCATAGCCATATCAATACCATAGTTATGAAGAACCAACTTGTCCTCAAGCTTGAAACTTGTAAACTGATGTTTAACTTCTGTAGCCCTCAACCAACTATCCTCATGTGTAGGAAGATTCGTCCAACTGATTAATACCAATAAATGTCCATCCTCATCATACTTGGTATCTACTATACGAGATGGTTCCACCACTAATTCATCATCCACCGTAACAGAGACATGTAGCTGTTGGACTTGATATATGCCCCAAAACCGGTTTCAACTGAGATACATGAAATACAAGATGAATATTAGAAGTAGGAGGTAACTGAAGTTTATAAGCAACATTCCCAAATCTTCTGAATTATCACATAGGGACCATAATATTGTGCAACTAACTTCTGATAAATCTTTTTGCTCACAGATTGTTGTCTGTAAGGCCTAAGTTTCATAAAAACTTTATCACCCACCACAAACTCCAAATCTCTTCTATGTTTGTCCGCATTGTTCTTCATTAATTCCTTAGCAGGACTAAATTTTCCTTTATAGAAGTCAACACATAATCACGCTCTTTAATTAACTCTTCCAACTTAAAGTTATGAGTGCTACCCACTTCATAACGTAATAAAGAAGGCGGATCTCTTCCATAAACTAGGTTGAAAGGAGTGCACTTTAAAGATGTATGGTAAGAAGAATTGTACCAAAACTCTGTCCATAACAAAAATCTTGCCCATTTCTTAGGATTTGTAGAAGTAAAATACCTCAAATAAGTCTCTAAACATCTGTTTAATACCTCTGTCTGTCCATCTAAATGTGGATGGAAGGCAGTACTGAACTTGAGTTTTGTGCCAGCAGCCTTAAAACTTTCTTTTCAAAAGCTGCTTAAGAAAATACGATCTCTATCAGAAATAATAGATCTAGAAAAACCATGTAGCTTGAAAACTTCTGTAGCAAACTTTATTGCCACATCTTTAGCCGTGAAAGGGTGTAGTAAGCCAATAAAGTGTTTGTATTTGCTGAGTCTGTCCACCACAACCAATATGACATCAAAACCTTGGGACTTTGGCAATCCTTATATGACATCCATTGAAATGTCTTCCTAAATTTGATTAGGAATAGGGATTGGGTTTAGTAAACCTGATGGAGCCATAGTTGAATACTTATGAGTTTGGCATATAGTACATTTTGCAACATATTGTTGAACTCTTTTCTTCATTGACTTCCAGTAGAAATGAGACTTGATTATGTGTTGTGTTTTTAATAAACCAGAATGAAATCAATTCAGAATCTTTAGAGATCACCAACTTTTCCTTATAGAATAATCTGCCATCTACCAATGTGAAACCAAGTTTAAGTGTTTCACCAGCAGCCAACTTCTTCACAGTATCTTATATTTCATTGTATCTATCAATCTCTTGATATAAGTCATGAATTTGTAAAGTTGCAGGAACAATTAATGACAACAATATGGATGCAGTCGAAGGTTGAGAATGATTGACAATTCGTGAAAGGCCATTTGCTGTTAAATTTCCAGTTCCAGTTTTGTATTCAATATCAAAATCATAGCCCAAAATTTTTGTTAGCCAATGTTGATAGTCTAAAGTGACATCTCTTTGCTCCAATAAATACTTTAGAATTTTATGATGAGTTCTCACAATAAATCTCCTTCTCAACAGATAGTGTCTCCATTTAAGTATAGCTAAAACAATAGCCATTAACTCACGCTCATAAACTGGTTTATGTTGTTCTCTATCAGTTAAACCATGCATTAACACAACTCACAATCCAAAACCAGAAGCATCAGATTCCACAATGGACAACTCTTGAAATTTTGGTAAAGCCAGAACTGGTGCTGTAGTCATTGCATTTTTTAACTCAGAAAATGCCACTTGAGCTGAATAAGACCAATAAAACTCATCCTTCTTCAATAATTATGTCAAAGGTTTAGCTACGAGGCCATAATTTCTTACATACCTCCTGTAATAACCTGTTAAACCCAAAAATCAACATAATTCCTTGACTGATTTAGGTTCAGGCCATTGTTGCACTGTAGAAATCTTAGCTCGATCAATAGCTACTCCAGTCTCTGTAATGATATGGCCCAAATACTCCACTTGTTGTTGACCAAATGAACATTTCTTTATGTTGGCAAACAATTTAAATTGCCTAAATGCATCCAAAATCACCTGTAAATGATCCAAATGTTCTTGTAATGAAGAACTGTAAACCAATATATCATCAAAAAACACCAGCACAAACTTCCTTAAGAAAGGTATGAAAATCTAATTCATTAATTCCTGAAATGTTGTAGGAGCATTAGTCAATCCAAATGGCATCACTAAAAATTCATAGTATCCATAATGAGTTCTAAATGCAGTATTTTCAACATCCTTCTCCTTCATCCTTATGTGATGATACTCGGATCTTAAATCCAATTTTGAAAACAACTTGGCTCCATAAAGCTCATCTAACAACTGATCAATCATAGGAATTGGAAATTTATCAGAAATTGTGGCTCTTGTTAAGTGCTTTGTAATCAACATTGAATCTCCATGACTTGTCTTTCTTCTTAACCAACAAAACTGGACTAGAATAGAGACTATGACTTGGTCTTATTTCACCTAAATCAAGCATCTCTTTAACCAAGTTTTCCATAGCCTCATTATGAACATGAGGATATCTGTATGGCATGACACTAATAGGAGCAATACAATTTCTTAACATAATGTTGTGTTCTCTACCTCTTATTGGAAGTAGTCGAGTTGGTTCTTGAAAGACAGATTCATATGACTGCAACAAATTATCTATTTGAGGTTGCATTTCGCTTTCTATCAATGAAGATAGCTCAATGTTGCAGTAGTCCAATTGATAACCTTTCAAACTTAAATCTCTTTCTCGTTCCAATGATTTGAAGGTCACTTTTTGCGTTTGCAAAGACAAATCACCTTTCAATGTTAACATCTTTACCATTTTTTCCATAAGGTGAATTCATGAGTGTCCCAATCCATTTGACATTTCTCCAATGTTCTTAACCATTGTACGCCCAAAATAATATCAGCAAAACCTAATTCTAATGCAATCAAGTCCATTTGAAACTGTAAACCTTGTAATTGCAAGGTTACTTTTCTGCATATACCCAAACCTTTTATTGATATTCTAGTACCCAACAAAATATCTAAGTTGAATTATGTATATGAAATAAATTTTACCTTGTGAACCATAGTAGGAGTAATGAATTTATGTGTTGCTTTACTATCCAATATCACTACCACATGATAACCTTTCACAAATCCTGGTATCTTAGTTGTGGCTGGAGAAGCTTTGCCCAAAAAAAAATAGAGATAACTCCATACATGTACCTTCAATCAACTAGTCCTCATCACTATCTTCACACAATTGATCTTCTAACACTTCCATTTCATAACCATTGACCAATGTGAGGACTTGTAAGCTTCTGTTGGGACATACATGACCACGAAAGAACTTCCCATCACATTTGAAACATAAGCCATCTTTCTTTTTTTGAGCTAGTTTAGTGTCCGTTAGTTTCATTCGAGGTCTAGAGGCCACATAATTTCCCTCTTTTACAACACTTTGACTACTTCTTGAAGGAACTGACTTCATTTTCCAATTGGTGATTTGTGTTTTGTATTGAGATGAGACTACTTTCACGAGTCATGTCTCTACTGACCATCTTGTAAAGTGTAGTATCTTTCATTTATACGATGTTGTAACCATTTCAGTCAAATCCACTGGTTTACACATGTTCACCACTTCCCTCATTTCTGGTTTAAGACCATTCATGAAAATTCCTTCTAATTGTTTATCATCTAAACCGATCACTTGTGAAGATAAATCTTTAAATTCATGAATGTATTCTGCTATATGGCCTCTCTGTCTAAGTGCAAATAACAATTGACTATGATCTCTAAGCTTCTCTTTACTGAATCTCAGTATCAATATCTTTTTAAACTCATTCCAGTTCTTGTAAGGTTTCTTAACCATTTCACTATTGAACCAACATAGAACATCTCCTTCCAAACTCATAAACACCAGTTCTAATTTCTCAGATTCCTTATAATCACCTAATATGAAGAATCGTTCTACTAGTGAAATCCAACCATAGGTGTTAACACCTCTAAACACAGGCATATCAATTTTCCTTAAAAAATTCTCTCGATTAGCAACTAATCTGTTTTGATTTTGATATTAATCATGTCTAGTGTTAAGATTTTGTTTCGTAAAAGAGTTACGTACCAGATCCTTTTGATCATCATCAAGCTCTTCCAAAATGAAGTTTTTGTTTTATTTCTTTGAAGATTTCTCCTGCAATATGATGATTATTGCTTCGATTTTACTCCTGATATCTTCAAATTTACTCCTGATATCTTCAAATTTCTCATTTATCTTTTTTCAAAAGCAGTTTGAGCTCGTAGAATCATCTCCATTGGAGCTGATTGTTGCTGCTCCTGTGAAGTTTCAGGATCTGATGGATTTTCAGCTGGAGTCGATTTTTAACTATCTCCTTCTTCTTGTGATTGAGAATATTTCTTCGATTGCTTCGCCATCTCTGATTGTGAATTTGTGATCTATCGATCCAGAAGCACTCAACACGCACCAATTTGGTAAGAACTCGAGCCTCTTTATTTCATCAATCAAAAGAATACAATATGGAAGAGAGGTACAAAGATTAATCTTTGTTCTCAAATCCAACCAATCGGAAAAATCTATGATCTTTACACTTTTCCCATATGCTATCGCATAAGAAAAAACCTCACAAAAGAAAATGTAGAGACTTATTTATAGACCATAAGTTTTTGCTTATCAGCCTCTAACTACTTAACAGAAAAATTAAAAACCTAACAGACTCTTATAACCAACTAACAACACATACCTGAGCTTACATATGATCCCGCTCAGCTACTTTAGCTCTTTTCTTCTGCACACTTCCCACTTCCTGACCTTCACAAGCTGATTCCTTCTTTTCCTTGCTAAAGTGTAGTCTCTCATAGCCATATCACTGTCATCCTCTCTCTTGATAACGTCGACAACTCTACATAAAGACGATTCATCCGGGAAGGAAATTCAGGACAGGAATGGAGATTTCATCGCTAATATGTACATTGTTTTCTCGATAGATACCAAATTTTGCCTCAAATTCTTTAATTTTACCCTGTTTTGATCTTGAAAAGTGTTTAGATTGTTGTTGATCATGGTTTTGATTCTGGTTTGACTTTCCATGGTTTCAATTATGGTTTAAAATCAAAATTGTAGTCAGACTCTTACGGATTCATTAATCTTGTCTTTGTGTCTGTGTAAATTAGAGTTTCGATTGAAATTGTTGTTGTCTTGTAGATTATGTTGTTGTATATATTCAGTTTATCATAAAAATGTTTTATTGTATTAGCTAGTTTTGTTCTCTAATCTTTGCACTGTTTAAACTCATTCAGTTTTTTTAATTTGTTTTCTTAAGGTAATTTAAGCATTATGAAAAGGATGTGGGATGCAACACAGGCTTGTTTCTTCTTATTTTAGGTTTAGATTGAGTTTATATTGAGAGTTTAGTTACAGTTTAGTTGTAGTTTAACTTCTATGTGTGGTAGTTGGATCTTGTGGATTATGATTGAATGTCTATGTGACTTAATTGTGTGGTAGTTGTAGTTGAATCTTGTGGATAATGATGTATTAGGAATTGATGTGACTTTACATTCAATGTTATTAATTATCCAACCTACTATGAATAACTACTTAAGCATTAGTCAAAACACAAAGAACACAAACCCTAAATCATGAATTCATTTTTTTCAATATGACATGGATTCTTGTTCTCAACCCCCAAAATTTCATAGAGCTTTTAACTTGCCATGTCTCTCAACCCCCTGGTCAGGGACTTGAATCATCACAAGTCCCTTATTTTACCCAAATGAGTGATGTTACTGATGAGTGTATTGAAGAGAGTGGAGAGATACGAGAGATCCCATAAAGAAATGGAGCCCAACAGAAGACATAGTGTTATGCAGTGCTTGGTTAAACACAAACAAAGACCCTATCATTGGGAATGAGCACAAACACAATTCGTTTTGGAAACACATTGGTGCTTACTTCAATGCTTCTCTCAAGCTTGTTGGTTTTTCAAAGAGGGAACTGTAAAAAAATGTGGCAGAACATCAATGACTTGGTCTGCAAATTTGTTGGCTGTTATAAGGCAACTACAAGGCAGAGAAGCAGTGGACATAATGATGATGATGTTAACCTTTAACATGCCTAGATTAAGCTGAGGCATGATCAGAAGTCGTGCTCTACTGATGGGATTGGTGAAAGCACAAAAAAGAGAAAGGTTAGTGATTCAACAAGCTCCAAGACTGTTGCAGGAGATGCAGAAGAAGTTCAAGAAAGGCCTCATGGTGTCAAGGCTGCTAAGGCTAAAGGAAAAAGAAACTTGAAGAAGGTTTTTACATAACCTAGTGAGACTTCTTCACTTGAGGCATTTCAGAACCTTTGGGAAATCAAACAGAAGGACTTGAATATGAAGGAAAATATGGGCAAGGTGGGACTGCTTGAGAGTTTAATTTATAGGAAATAACCATTTTCAGAGCTTAAAAGTGATTTGAAGGATAAGCTCATAAGGGACATGCTTGATAATTAGTTTATGTGTTTGATTAAGTGTTTATGTGTTAAGTGAATGTATACTGCTTTATGTTAGTTAATGTGTTTGAATTTTCTATGTTAAGTGTTAAGTATGTTTAATGCAATTGAAGTTTTATTTGTGTATGTGTCAAGTCTTTCTGTTTAATGCAATTGAAGTTTTATTTGTGTATATGTTAAATCTTTATGTTTAATGCAATTGAAGTTTTATCTGCGTATTTGAATGAAACAGAAGGTAGAGACGAAGAAGAAGAAATAGAAGTAGTTGTGAGTTTTTAGTTTTGTTTGGAGTTTTTAGAGTTTTATTTTAAGTTGTATTGAATTTTGAGAACTTTTTTAGAACCTATGAATGAATAACAAATTTACTAGTTTATAGGTTGGGGTTCTCCAACTTCTAAAAGTTACAAAAAAGTTTAAGAAACCCATTTTGAGAACCAAACAATGAAGATGATCTTCTGACCTATAAGTTTGCAAAATGTAATTTCTCAACATTTTTATTTTTTGCATACAAGAAATAAATATATACACATTTTCTTCTTGTTACATGAAGGAAAGGAACATTGTTCTATTGAAAGTAGAACATACACTAGCAACATCAATTATTTTCTATGAATTTTTGTGACAATTAATAGAGTAATTTTAATCTTTATAGGATTACAAAAATTTGTGTGTCTATGAATTAAAGGAATCTTAAAGACTCTAGTAGCGAAAAATATTAAGATGATACAAGACTATATATGTCAAAAGTTTTTGAGCAACTTGTCATTTGAGACTCCATCAGTTACAAGTATTGAGGTTATATC
Organism: Iberis pinnata; assembly: GCA_900406425.1. Taxonomy (NCBI): domain Eukaryota; kingdom Viridiplantae; phylum Streptophyta; class Magnoliopsida; order Brassicales; family Brassicaceae; genus Iberis; species Iberis pinnata. The sequence goes on along the minus strand of OVBE01005263.1, from coordinate 13,567 downwards.
GTGCAAAGACACAAAAAGAACAAAGATAAAGATAAAGATACACATTTTCTAAGGCATTTAGGTTTCGGGAAATAGAACAGTACAATACATCAACCATTTGTCTCTGTCCACACAGCACAGCTCCTATGGCCTTGGGGTCTGAAATTTTTTTGGCTCTTGCAAATGCAGCCTACACAACGCAACGCATGATATACATATTAGTTTGATCCACCTTGAGTCAAAGCATATAGATTGATGTTTCTCGACCTCACCTGCACATATCCAGTTTCCCCACTCCACCCATCATCTAGCTGTGATAATACCGACACAACTTTCACACCCGATGATTCCCACTCTTTAAACTTATCCTACAGAACCAAAACCGTTTTCTATAATAAATCCTTTTATAGATCAAATCGAGAGATAGAGCTAGTCTATGTGCTTATCATTAAAAGATTTTTACAATTCATGCATACGCATTTGTATATAGTGACATTATGAATTGCAAAACAAGTGGGAGAAAGAATGAAACCTGGTAAGCCATCCTTCTGAGGTTCCTAGCACCATAATAGAGTCTAACATCAGATCTTCTATCAACCCCAAATCCTGATTCAATTAGTGAGCGGATGGGAATGCATATATGAGACTATGATTAGATTACAGTTCAAGTGTCTACAGTTACTTAGTCCCTACACATTGTTGATTGAGCCAGGTGCAGAACAATAGACAAAAAAACCCGTCGTCTAAATATTAGATCAACACAAAGAGAAGAGAGAGTGGCGTAACAAGGTCCATAGCACATTCCAAAGCGACTGGGTAGCTTAAATTCATACTCCTTATCCAGTTTTTCCGGGGATTAACAGCAAATGCAACCAAACTTCAGATGCAAGTAAACTATCACTAATTAATCTTTCCACAGAGAAGTTGGGGTAAGAAACCAAATTCAAGATGCTAAGTTAAATTTTGGAAGCGTTGGATCAGACTAATGCTTTGCAATTTAACCTATGCTTAGATTATTGAACATCATCAAACTTAAAGGAAAAAAGACTAATTTAGTAATTCAACAAGGTCGGAGATAAAGTGGCACTTAATTCCAGATGCGGTGGCGAAAATCAAAACCGTGGGATATTCTTCAGGATGATCAACCTGATCGATGTCGATACCATTACCCATTACAGGGCTAAGCTCCACGGTCACTCCTTTCTTCAAACCGCAGAGAATCTCCGCGGTGGATCCGGCGATGCTCTTGACTAAAAATTCGAAAGCACCATGAGCAGCTGCGAAGGAAGGATGAAAAGCGATTGCCAGAAAAGAGGGCTTTTCAACATCATGAACGCAGAACTGAAGATATTGACCGGGACGTATGTAAGAAGCTACGAGATCTGGTGAATCTAAAATGTCGATAGAGATGTGGAAAAGCGATTCGGCAGCCGATTCGACGAGAGAAAGAGGAGCTGGGGTCCAAAGGGTGGCTTCCTGGCGAACGGCGGCGGCGGCAACGGATACGATAGAGACGATGTGGCTGTTTCGGGAGATGTGGAGACGGCGCGTAAGAGGGAGTCCGGGCAGGATAAACATGGGAGAGAAAAAGTGGCTAAATTGCGCATGGATGAAAGATGGCGCGAAAGTAAGGGTGGACATTGTGGTGAGTTTGGGCTATTTGACCGTCAAATTAGCCGGCGGTAGAAAATGGCAACCCGATTGGTTCGGTGGCATGAGGGATGATTTTTTTTTATTAGATAATTTGTACTCTGTCCTATGTCTTGTCACGTGGACCTCGATATAACATTCCCTCTATTTTTAATGTTTGATTTTTCAGAATTCTCGTGATTGTGCTGTTAATTTCAATTTTTAAAAGTTATTTTACCTAATTTTTTCAAATTTCAAGGTTTAAAATTTAATTTTTTATTTTTGTACTATTAATTAATTATAGAAAAAGGTGTTTCAAACCAAAAACTGTGATTAAATATTTTTAAAAAGATAAAAACAATAATTAAAAAAAAATTAAGTAATATGAAGAAAAAATAATCTAGAAAATCAAGTATTAAAAAACAAAGAAAGTATCAATTATTTCTTCCGCCATATGTGTACTACTATTTTTATTTTAATTTTTAAAAATTTTACATACTAAATAATAATAAAACATGAAATTTTTTTATAATTTATTTTATCTATAAAAATATCATTAACAGATTAATTCAAACGATGTAGAACATCATTCATAAAATAACAAATATGATACTTTTAATTTTAATTTTTAAATATGTGCTTTTTTGAAGTTATTCATTCATTGACATTAGTGGCGGAACTAACCATCAATTTTGATGGGTTAATTTTTATTAGAAAAAATGTAAAATTAAATATAATATAAATTATTTAAAAATATGGAATATTTATTCAAATATTAACATTTATAAATTTTTTGTAAAACTATTTTTATAATAATGAAACGATTAAATTTATATAATATATATGCAAGACTAGTGCAAAAATGTATAACATAATTTAATATTTTATTGAAAAATTGTTGTGTAGATTATTAAAAGAAAAATAGAGATGATATACATGATTAGATAAAATATTTGTTTGATGATAAAAACTAGGAATTGACAAATAAATCAAAACCGGAAAAAATGGGACCGAACAGAACGAAAAGTGAAAACAAAATCAAATCAAAATTTTTTAGAAATCTTTTCGATTTGATTATTTAAGAAAACAAAAAAACATACACCAAAACCAGATCGAGACCGTTAAATAAATTGAAAAAAAAATTATATTTTTTTATAATTATATGTATATTTTTCAAAATATATATTTTGCGTATTAAACAATCAAACATCAAATAAACTACTAGTTGTGTATATTGTATTGACTTTTAAATGAAAACCATATCAAAACCAATATAGAATACCAAAATTGAACCAAACCGTAATCGAACTAAAACCAAATTGTAACCGAACTAAAACCAAACTGTAACCGAACTAAAACCAAACTTTGTTTCAGATGAGTTCAAACGATTTTAGTTTTTTTATAAAATTAAACCGTAAATTGGTATGCCGATAAATAATATAAATAATAATGAAATAAAATCATATGTTAATGACAAAAATAGAGCGATTAAGTTGGTTTCTAACACATTTTCTTGGGATCAATAAAAATCTAACCATTATTTATTAGCTTTATATGGTAATATTTTTTCAACAAAAATTAAGTGACAACCTAATACTTGCCTCCGCCAGTTATTCACATAACCAACTTTCACACGAATAATTCCACATACATATAAAAAAGTCATCATTCGCATATATAATTTACTATTAATTTATTATGTAACTATTTATCAAATACAAAATAAAAAATCATTTAAATACAAAAAGATTTACAAAATACCATTTTTGAAACTTGTAAACGTAAAAATATCCAAGGCATTTGATGGAACAAAGTAAAGCAAAAATATCCAATTATATTGGTGCGCAAAAAATCCTACTATATATATATATATATTCTAAGTCTATATGATTTAAAAAATTTTGTAACCTACATGTTTTTGGATAAATATTTAAATATTTTAGACTTATTTTTTGGTTTCATATCTTATTTTGAGAGATCAATCTTCTATTTCTCTTTGAACTTTGTTGCTATTTGAGTGTAAAACCTTGAATCCTTCTTTAATTTTTGTTTCATCTTTGTTTCTTGTTTATTTACTTGTTGGAATCATTATTACACACATTTCTATTTTTGGATTCTTTGTTTTCTCTATGATTAGTGAGTAGTCTTTTATACGTAAATGAGTTAGATAGATTATGGTGATTCTTAATATCTTCATTCAATAGGGTTGCTTATTGTTATGTTTGGCTTCATCAATCACTTCTAGATCATATGTGATTTTATGCCCGAAAGATGTTCGATAAAATGTTTGAACCAAATTTTGAATGCTAAATGAGGTCCAATCAAGACATGGTGTTAGTTAGTTTAGTGGTTGAAAATATATTAGATCCTAATGCTTCTTGATTGTGTAATTATCCAAGACAGTGTTTTAGTTGCATGATTAGGAAATGGATTACTGCAATGAAAGTGGATTAGTCTAATTAAAAGAATCTTAGACCAATGATTAGCATTGAATGTTTGTATTAAGCATCATAGGATATCACTTGGTCACCTAAGTCAATAACTTTTTCCCATTTGTTTAGATTTTTCATCTTGATTTGAACCTTAATCTTTTGTTGACTTTTTTTAATCTTGTTGACTCTTACTTTGTTGACTTTTGAATTTATGCATGTTAGGATGTTACAAAACCAAACAATATATTTAGCTTAGGCCAAATATGATGCTCATAGGTTTAATTAAGTTAATTACTCCCAATTCGGATTGACATCTTAAACACTACATCGACAACTAAGTAAGGATTACTTGTTAGACTAGATCACAAAATTCTTGTTTATCACTGAACTTCATGGTTCTCTTCCCCGAGCGGAATTTAGGGTTCTCCACCCTGAACTAAACTCCAGGGTTCTCCACTATGATCTAAACTTCGAGGTTCTCCGCCCCGAGCTGAACTTCAAGACTCCACCCGAGCTGAATTCCAGGGTTCTCCTTTCCAAGCTGAACTTCAAGGTTTTCCACCCCGAACTGAACTTTGGGGTTCTCCACCCTGAGCTGAACTCTTGGGTTCATCGCCTTAGGCTGAACTTTGGTAAATTCTGCACCGAGCTAGACTTCAAGGTTCTCTGCCCCACGCTGAACCTCATCAGGTTCCGCACCGTGCTGAACTTCAGTCCATTTTAGTGCGAACTGACTGTTGCCCTTTTTAGTTTGGATTTCGTTTTATACTCGTTTTTTCATGGACTGTGTCTGGATAGCCATAATATGATTATGGAACAATATACTTGGTTCTTCGATCGTCTTCACGATTATAATTCTTCGCATAAATGGAACAGAGGTGTATGCCAGTGTGGTTAACGTGCGGACCCAAATTTTTCTCCCTGCATAATTTGCATTAACTCAAAGTTGTCAAATTGAGATATGATGTTTTGGACCAATATTACATACACTTCCATTCTAGCATTCTTAGCTTCATAGTATCTAATTATTCGACTTTTAACGAGTTTAGAGCCACTCCATGCTCAAAGCTCTTTGACTCCGATCCCTAGCCCCAACCTCAACCCCACAATGAGAGCTTCGTACTCTGATTCATTATTCGAGGCGTTGAAAGCTAGTTGGTAAGATTTTTCAGTCACCTCCCCGCTCGGGGACTCCAACTGAACCCCCACCCCAGACCTAGGTCTAGTTGAAGAACCATCTATATGGAGTTCCCAAGCTTTTCTTTGTGAAGATCCCTCCTAAACTCTTATTGGTAGCTCGATAATGAAATCAGCTAGGACATGGGCCTTCGTACTTAAAAGATTTATGTCATCTTTGTCATTGTCATTCTTCCCATTTGACCCTCCTACCAAACTAATTTGGACCGTGCAGGATCATACGCAATGGTTAAGTCGTCATAACCAAAAGTGAATGTGATTAAAAGTAAGCGCATATTTTCTTAGCTGAGACCACCACAACAAGGGCAAGCTTCTCCGCTATGGTGAATCTTGTCTCGGCGAAGACCAAAATTTTACTTACATAAAAACTGATTTTTGTTACACCCCCTCTTCCCGTATAAGTTTTTCACTCACCCTGGCTACGGTGACTACTACGTACAAAAATAAGGACTCCCCCAACATGGACTTAGCTAGTACGATAGGGTGTGCGAGATATTCCTTCAGCTATTTGAAGGCGTCCTCGCACTGGTCATCCTAAGAAAACTTTTTGTTCCCCCCTTTAGGAGTTTGAAGAATGGAAGACATTTGTCGGTAGATCAGAAGATGAACGTATCCAAGGCGACAATACGTTTTGTTAGGCGTTGAACTTCAGGGAAGACATCAAGAGCACCATTATTATCTTATTTGGCTTGGCTTAGATCCCTCTCTTAGTGACTAAGTACCCAAGAAAATCTCCTGAAGTGACCGCAAAGGTACACTTCTTAGGATTGAACTTCACCCCATACTGATTTAGGGTTTCAAAGCATTTGGAGAGGTGATGAACATGTTTATCAACTTCCAAAGACTTAAAAAGCATGTCATCCACATAAAATTCCATTGTTTTCCTGATATGAGCATAAAGCATCTTCTTTACCAATATCTGGTAGGTCGCGCCGACGTTTTCCAAACTAAACGACATGACTTTGTAACAGTAAATTCATTTGCCAGTTATGAAAGACGTTATCTCTTGGTCATCTGGATTCATCCTAATCTGATTATAACTAAAGAAAGCATCCATGAAGGAGAGAAGCTAGTTCCCCACAATGGCTTTCACGAGACTGTCAATATGAGGGAGTGTGAAGCTGTCCTTAGGACATGCTTTTTTCAAGTCTATAAAGCCCACACATATCCACCACTTTCCATTCTTCTTTTCTATAACTACGGGATTCTCCAGCCACTCGCGGTAATGAACCTCCCGAATTGAACCAATCACCAAGAGTTTTTCCACCACGTCATTGACTGCATGAGATTTTTCAGGACCGAGTTTGCGCCTCTTTTGATTGAAAGCTTTGTACACTGCATCAACATTCTCGCTTCTGTTCACCCGTTAACTAGGTTCCGATCATCATACATTTAGTTGGGTTAGCGAAAACAATAGGTACCCGCATATTTTGGTTTTGTTGACATCCTCTAGTGCCATCATATTCAGCAAGGTCATTTTCGTCCGAGCTGAGCTGATCTGCTTGGTCCGGGCTAAGCTGGTGGTCTTGTGGGTTAAAGGAGGCACCTCTGCTCCGCAGTCCACCAAGATGTCTCTGTAATTTCTATTGGACTCTATTTTTGAGTTCAACATATGCTCGAGTGATTTTGACTACCATGCAAGGTTCCCACCCCACTGTTGGTAGGAAACTTCAAGCATTGGTGATAGGTGGATGATACTGCCTTTATATCATGCAACCATAGAGTGCCCAAGATTTCACTATACGTCGTAGGGCGGTCCACCACTGTGAAATTTATCATTTTTAGAACTTCTCCTGCTGACATCGAGAGCCGCACCATCCCTAAAGATATTTCAGTAGTCCCTTCAAAGGGACTGGATGACTTCTCACCTCGGCCTTCTTAATCCCATGCGCACCAGGGTCCCAAGGCATATGACGTCCACGATGCTCCTAATATCAATCAAGACCCGCAAAACCTCACAGTTGGCTCTGATATCGACCTGGACAACCAAGACATAGTCACGAGGGAGGTCTAAATGTGAAGTGTCACTCTTAGAGAAAGTGATTTCGTATCTCGGGTTCGGGTGACGTCTATTTCCGTACATGGGACTTAATTGACCGTAAAGAGTCACGAAAGTGCCTCAATCCTCCAGGATGACGTCTATTTGTTTCTTCTAAGATTATTTTGAGGTTTTTGCCTTCTCTAGGCTCTAAGGCCGATTCGCTACCATGGCATGGTCACGCCCCTCGAGTGCCTCCATCTCACGCCTGATTTCCTCCATGTTCTTGTTTACCCGCTTTGACCACCCTCCGCGAGTTTCTTTTTTTCTTATAAAACTTTTAAATTTAAAGCAATCATATGTGGCATGGCCGTTACACTTCTAGAGCTTGCAATAAGCGTCTGGATTGCGCCTCATCATTCTTGATCCTTCACTACTAGGGGTTATCCTCTTTACCTTTTCCACGTTATAGGAATGCGATCCCCCACCGCCACTTTGAGTCTACTTGTTATATTTCTTTTTGAATTTCCTCTGGGTGAATCCTGCTTCAGGACCCTTGTTGGGGGGGGGGTTGAATTTGTTTGAGATAACTGCCTTCTCTTCTTCCGTGATAATTCAGTTTGCAGAACAATGAAGAACATCTTCAATGGTATTCGGCTTGTGGTTTGTTAAATCAAAATGAAACAGGGACTTATGCCAGAGTCAGTGTTTTAGTGCCACCAGCGCGGTGGATTCACTAACGCCAGCAAATGTTTCACTAACGTCGGCATCTAAAACATCTTTTTGAATGAAGATGAAACATTGCATTACAAATGCTGTCGAGAACTAGGTAAAGCTGTCAATGGTCCCAGGATCAAGCTGCGAGAATCACTCCATGACAGATCCTGTAATATTAACCACAGATAACTTGTAGTATCCTGCATTTTTTTCGTCCTCACTGAAGTGAACACGAGTTACAAAAATCCGAAAGGTAGTTATGTCTGCCTCTGGGTCAGATTTCCCTTCGTAGAGGGGAAGTCTGTGCTTTCCAGTCTCCCTTATTTTTGACTCTGTGATGCGCGGAGTGAAAGGAGTCCTCTATATCTCTGCGATCTATCGCTGGTGTGACATTATACGCTTGGTGAACTTTTAACGTCACGAAAATCAACTTTGTATGTCTTTTCTATTGAATGACACAAGCTCTCATAGTCTCCCACATTCGGGCCAAGAGGGAGTTCATCGGCATTGTCTATAATATCCTGAGTTAAGCTTGGAGTGTGATTGCATTGTTTTCATCATGAGTCTCTTGACGATCCCCATCACGAGAATTAAAATAGGGACAAAACGGCTTCCACTGAGGACCAAACCTTGAGGCCCTGGTTGAGTTCGGCATAAGGAGTCCGTCAGGAGTCCCAACAGGGAGGGATATCATCAACACTGGTGGTGGCAGAGCCGTCTGCGCACCCAACCGTGCCTCAAGATCAGTTTGGACACTAGCGAGGGTCGTTAGCTAGGTTGTCATGTTATCTTAATGACTGTTGAAGTGAGCAATGAATGCATCACTTGATTCTTTTTGTCTTTTGAGGGAATTCACTAGGATCACAAACAGAGCCTTCAACTCCGCGAGAGTTTCCTCAGCTGGGTTTTCCCTGACGAATCCATTTCTTGTGCTGGTTGGGGCTGACTTCTTCAGAAACTTGTCTCTCCCCAAGACGGCACCAAAATGTGAGAGAAGAATTTCTCCCACACGAAACTTAATAAAAAATGTATGAAATGATAAATGTTTTTTTATTATAATTTATTTGGTTACAATATTCTCTTTAGTGTTATAAATTTCTCTTAGAATATTAAAATTTTACAAAGAATTCTCGGTCCCCCTACAAGACCCTCCGCGAGGTCCTTGATAGGACTCTCCACGCGACCTCAAAGAGCATCTTTTGCATTTGCTGCGCCTTCAATGCTCTTGATCCACCATTATACTCTTTTGAATTCCTCTTATAACATTTCTTCTAGTCAAATTTTGCGGCTCCCTCAAAGACTCTACCATGGGCTTCGTCCCAAACTGTAACGATATAAACGTTTATATTTTAGCTTGGGATGGGCCGCACCAGTGCATTTTCTTCTTCTCATGTTCATGGGATCCAATGTGATTAGTAACAACCCATGATCAGGAGACTTTCCTCTATTCTCTTAACATGACTGTCGTCAAGAACTTCAAGAGCACCACCGTCAAATTCTTAACAGGATCGTCGTCAAGACCTTTAGGAGCTCTGCCACCGGTCTCTTAACATGATCGTCGTCAAGATTTTCGGGAGCACCGCCGCTAGTCTCCTAACCTGATTTTCCTCAAGACCTTCAGGAGCACCGCCGCCAGACTCTGAACGAGGTCGCTCACAAGATCGTCATTCACTCCATATACAGTTGAGCTCGGAGTGGGCCGCACCGGCATGTTCTCCTCTTCTGGTACTGTTGGCTTGATCATGGTCTGTGACCAAAACTTGGATTCGACCGCAAACCGATCCAAACTCGACAAGTTGATCCAACTCCAATTTGCACTCCCACAAATATGCAAGTGATAACCAAATACTCATACAGAGAATCAAAGATGGGGTTCTCGATTAGATTTTTCTTGTTACGTGAAGTCAAAAACTCATAGTTGATATATTTTGGAGCTCCAATGATAAGTTTTTTTTTAAAAAAAATTACAACAAATAAGTTTTCATATAATGGTGAATATTAAAAATTTTAAAAACCACAAATATATATCATACAGTCTCTAAAATTTTTGATCAAAATATTATTTCAATTGATTTTTTAAGTATATAAAGAACAATAAAATTGAAAACTTATTAGATGTATGAGATAATCTATAAATAAAAATTATGAATAAAAATCTAGTCATCTACTCTTTCAATGGATTTTTCAACAAACAAAAAAGCATAAAAGAACAATAAAAACTGGTAACAATATAAACAATACAATATAACTTGTAAATATATTAAATGTAAAATCAAAATCTTACCATGTATTTTTTAATTGATTTTTCATCCTTGAAAGAAAACACATGAACAACGTGTGTTTAGAAATGTTTAGATATAGTGGAGGAGGAACAAATAATGTTAATATATAAGATGATAGATATTTTTAAACATGAGAATTTTGGAAGTTATATCTAGAAAATTAAGAAATTTAGGGAGTTGCAATTTTNTTTAGCTAATATCATTTTAATTGAGTAGTAGATGTAATTTTAGTAGGGAGAAGCGAAGGTCTTTTAATTATTAGTATAAGTTACTATTTTGATTTAAACAAAAAACATGAAAAAACAATATAACTCAAATATATTCTTAGCTCTGTAACACAAAGTGTTCTCTTCATTAGAAATCAAAATAGATGTACAACATGTTTATTCCTAAATGATTTCTCTTATAAGAATCGATTCTCAAAAGAACAAGTTTTCTCCCTTTTGAAAATCACTCAATATATTAGTGTACACCTCTCTCTGTAGTCTCTCTACGTTTGTATGCTTTGAGAAGTCTAAAAAGAACCTTGCGTCATTCTCTCTTTTTCACACTTGTTGGTTGAAAGAATCTCTCTTGACTCAATATTCAGTATTCCAACTCATGATATTGATATTCAGTGTTCCATATGCTTCTAGTAAGACGAAGGTTCAACATATGTGTGTTTCACATAAAATCAGTATCATGAGTTGGAACACTGAATAGTTCCATCGACTTTTCATGGTTTCTCTTGTTCAAGTAGAGAAATACTTTGTATCTATCAAAAACTTCTTGCATAATTTTGTTATTGCCAACTTGAGCACTTGAAACCTGTGGCACAATANACTTCTTGCATAATTTTGTTATTGCCAACTTGAGCACTTGAAACCTGTGGCACAATATACAAAAGACAAAAAACTAGTCTATTATATATTTTCATTTTATAATTTCCAACGGTAAATAATAGAAAACAACAAAAGCATATATAACTAAATTTTTCAAAATTCGTATAAATGATATACTGAGTCGTTTGTTAATTGTTACCTTGCAAAAATGAGTTTTGCCTCTTGACAGCTGAAACAAGATCATAGGTAGTATATTTTTCAAGAGTTGAGATTCCTCTATCTTTGAAATTTTCTTATCAAGATCAAGGACATAAGGCTCCATTGAATAAAATAGTTTTCAGTTCTTAATTTGCAACTTTCATTTGTGGACGATGTAGTGCCAAAATTGTCAAGAACTCTCTCGTACAATTGCTCACAATCAGACTTGTACCTCATATGAATACTATTTTAGCCTTGTCATAACTATAGTTCGAATCAAATAGTGTGCATTTGTATATGCGAATTGCATAGAAAGATATAGATATATTGGATTAAGCCTGTGACATTGCCAAATCTATTCCCAATCAAAAGGAGGGACGAATGGCCTTTCAGAGACTGGGGAAGACTTGAAATATTTCGTAAGCAAAAGAAGCCAAATAACATTGTACCCGAACAAACCAAATCACCAACTCATTAAAATTTGAGAATTTTGAAAGACCTAGTATATTTCTTCTTTATTTAACTCCAGTTTTTTTTGTTAAACGGTTTTCAATTCATTTAAAGAAATGGATAAAAAGTGATTTTGTGGTCTTATTTACATGTAGATCGCTCTTTCAAACATAAGACCATCATACAACCACCAATGCTAATCAACAACTACAAGGAAGTGAAGATGTTGCTTGGCTGCAGCAAATATATCAACACTTATCTCAATCTTTTGTGCTTCAAGCAATACCAAACTTTGCACCATTTTTTCTCAAATAGAAATTTCACCTGCAAAAATACCAACAAACACTCTAAATTTGGAGAATGAGCAATATTTGCTGATAATTTTATGCCTATATCAATTCCCAATCTTTTGACTTAAATTTCTTGGTGAAATTATATTTGGTTAGGAAGAAGCTTATTGCAGTTTAGAAGATGAGGACCTCAAACGCTCTTATTTATAGTAGTTTCTATGTGAAAATGGATAACACAAATGGTAAAAAAACTTTAATGAATTAAATGGAGATATGATATACTTTTCATACTTTTTTGTGAAAAATTGTTTACTTTATATATATATATATATATATACTATCAAAAGAATTAATTTTATATCTCATAAAACATTATATAAAGACTTATTTGTATACAAAGTATTTATTTTCTTATTACAAAGTTATCTTTATTTATATTATGAATTTAATACATAATAAGTGTATTTCTTAAATAAAGTTTAATTTTGTGTTGAAAGTTTTTAGTTTATATTATTAGTTTGTTTCCATTAATAAGTTGAAATCATGCATATAAAGTAGGATTTCACTTTCTCCTTATTAGTTCATTTAAAATCAAGCTTTATTTCTATTAACTTTTAACCATTACTACACAAATTAAAAACTTCATAAATGATCCCACTAAGAATTAATTTATATTATAACTTCACAAATTAAATAAACTAATAAACTACGTACTAATAAATTAATGTATTTCATAATTATTAAATAAAAAGAGAAAAAGTAAATTATCTAAACTATAGAGGCAGAGCATTCAAAAATGTATACTTGTGAACTTAACTACCACATTAAACCTCAAATTTAATTAATTAAAAATGTGTGATGTAAAGGAAGAAAAAATGGTAAATAACATAAGCATATAAAAATAATATTTGAAAAATAGAGTTTCCCTCGCGTTGTTACCAGATCAGGGATAAAAGCTGGTCACTCGTATAACGAGAATTTTTTTTTTTTATTAGTGGAGTTTGGGTTAATAGACCATCTCGATGTAGTATAAATGTGATAAAACAATAGAGTTCCAGTCTTTCTGTATTGGTACACTAGATATAAACAGTAGAGTTTTGGTCTATCTTTATTAGTTTATAAGTTTATTAATTATGAAAAATATAAGTTTGGTGTTAGGTTTTTTAATCACATTGTGTGTGGTTTGATATATAACCTTTTCTTATAAACAAATTAAATTTTTTAGAAAAACTATTGAAGCAAAATTATGTAACATTGTTAGTTTATAAAACATTGCGGAAAGATAATATTTTTCAATTAAAACATTGAAACAAAATTATGTAACACATTTAGTTTATAAAATATTGTAAAAGATCATATTATAAAAAATAATGTAGATATAGTGGAGGAAGAAGAAATAATATTAATTTATAAGAAGAAAATTATTTTATAAGATGATAATTATTTAAAGTTATACCTACAAAATTAAAAATTTAGGAGTTACTTTTTGAATTTAAATATGTTTTAATTGAGTAGTAAATGTATTTTATAGGATGAGAAGTGTTAGAAAATATTATAGGATGAAAATTAGTTGAATTTAAATATTAACTTCCCC
>OVBE01005262.1:0-22065 GCA_900406425.1 Iberis pinnata | reverse complement strand
ATTACAAGAATATCAAATTACAGAGACTAACTACTACTCATTTTTTATATTTAGAACTCTTATTTATATTTTATCATCTTCACAATTTCGATTAATAAAAATAAGTTAAGAGATTCGTATCGCCTAAATCTACTAAAATAAGATGTAGTAATATACCCTTTTTAAGTATTTCAAAGGGCACTAAGATTTTGTCTCTAAGAGACAGCCAAAGTGACTAAACTCACTTGAAGGACTTCAAAAGTTCTCAAATATTTATTTATTTGTACTTATTTCTTACAAAGTATCTGTCTTCACTGGAGATTCATTTATGTTATATTGTTCCATTTCTAAGATATTATTATCGTTTGCATTACGCCAAAGAACAAACTAATCAAATGCACATTTATCAATATAGTATTGTCAACTATGTTGTAGCATACTTGTTAATTTTTTTTATCTATGTATACATTTCTATTTGAAGAATTAATATGACAGTATATCAATAAATTTTTCACGTTCCATAGTTACTTTTAACTGTTCCTAATAATTATTCCATATGTTATGATTATTGGTTTCTAATTCAAAACCAATTAGCTATAAGTGAATTGACTCATATTTCTTATATACCACTCAAAGTCTCTCTTCATTGCAATGTAGGATACTTTTATACGCCTCCTAGAGATAATGGCTTGTCTAGCCACCAATCTCGACAATATCTTAGTATAAGATCAATTTCAAATTTGATTGATCGGGTCTCTTCTGGTGGACCGGATTGGTTTCAGATTGGTAGGGCATCGTGTGTTCGGGCTTTGTTACAATGTTAAGTTTATGGGCTTTCAACTCAAAACCAATTGGTAATGGGTGGATTGACCCATATCATTTATATATCACTCAAGGTCCCTCTTCACTTCCAATGTGGGATACTTCCAACATCTCAGATACCATGATAAATTGATGAGAGCAATAAGACAAAAGTGTTTAAGAAGAATTATTATTAGACTCTCATAAGAAATAAGATGCAAGACACAATGATATTTATAGGTCAATAATTAACTCTAATTTCCTAATTAAAATATAACTAAATCTTAATAATATATGTGAAGATAAAAGTAAATTTTTTAATCTAAGATATTAACATATCTTCGTGATTTTTCAGCGAATTTGGGTCGATTTATGCGGTCGTCCAATACCATAAATTATACTTTTACAAAAGTTCTATTGCAGGTACAAAATTTTCCATTGATAGTTGAAGCTACATACGAATATAAAATATTGATCCATCTTAATTCTCTAAAATTATATGGCATCGTGGTGCACATATATTATATTATTAAAATGCTATTTATCTTAATTTTTTCTGACATGGTTAAGTTAACGTAGTTTTTAAGTATCTTTTAATTAAAAAACAAAACACATTATGAAGTTAATAAGAGTGATTAAACAAAAATAGAACGTGGATACAGATCCTTAGACGTGGAATACATGGATTATAGATACGCTCTGCTCTGCATATTTTGTCTCAACGTGGCAGCTTACGTAAACTGAGAAAGATTTTGTTAGGTAACATAAACTCGAAGAGTCACTCTTATTCACATTTAAAATTTGTATTTAGTTCTTTATTTTAAGTGATTAACGATCAGGGTACGTGGTTCTCCCACCAATGAAGAGCCAATTGTACTAGCTATGGCCTGTCATATTGCTAATTTATATCATTGAGATTGTAAGACCATGTAAAACGACTGAAATACTTTATTCAAAACGATTTAAAACCAAATAAAACAGATGCGGAGTCGAGAAGATGTTCTCTGTCTTTAATTCTTTAAATCGCCCATAGTGTGACGGTTATGTGCAATTTTAGATCCCAAGATACAACCGCAATGAGACCGGTTCACAACACTCAAACTTGGAATCTACGAACTTAGAACGTAACGATATAATCTCGAAATAATCTAGACGTGTGAGGGTATTTTTCGTAGAAGCAGAAGAGCTCGAAGAATGAGAGGAGGCGCAGTTATATAGGCGAGCGACTTGAAGCGCAAGCCAGAACCGTTACCATCCGCGCGGGACCGCGACCAAGATTCGCAGAGCGAATCGAGGAGAAAAATCTGGGCATTTATTACTCGGTCAAACGAACGAGTGAGAGAGAGATATTTATCGTACCGATTTTAATTTCGATTTAGGTTCCGATGCGGTTTAATTTTAATAAATTAAACCGATCAGCAAAAATTATTTTTTGGCAAAAATCCATAGAAAAAGTCCATAGAATTTTTTTCCAAAAAGAATATATCTTGATGGACTAGGACTAGGACTGAAACATTCCCAAAGACCCAAAGATCCAAAGATCCAAAGACCCAACGACCCGCGACCGCGTTGCGTTGGTCGATAGTGGCGGCGCGCGTGTGTGGGTGGCCCATCTCTCTCCAATACACCATAGTGTACCCAACCCAATTGAACATCAACATGCACTCTTCCATATATATACTAGTGGGAAAAAGTTTTCCCAAGCAATGTGGGATAAAAACACTTAATGAGCTTAGTCAACACTTTTGTGTTTGTGCATGTTTAAGTTGCTCTCTTTACAATTCCATTTCTCATTAAAATTGTACTTAAATTTGACAAATGAATATTTCAAATTATAGTGCTTGTTACAAGGACTCCGATGCACTCATAATCCAGTCATTCCGGTGAACGTCTTCACCGGGAAAATCGATGGACCATTGGTCAAAACCATTGTCAATTTCTATAAGTTCCAATAATCCCCCACATGAATAGAAATGAATCTATAACATATGACGACTAATCTAAACTCGAAGGACTTTTCTGACTAGACACACAGAAGGACTTCCAAGATTATATGCGAAAATTCGCTGTGTTTGAGCAAGTAGCATTTTTCAGCTTTGAACTACTCGTTGTTAATATATGTCGGGTTTACTCGACCAGAAGGTGAACATGATGTTTTGAACCACCTGAGCTTTGATGCAAACCGAGACAACAACTATAACCCAACTTCATTTCTCGTAGAATTAAGTTCTCTATTGTGTTCATTTTGGCCTTGAACATGCCTGGTTTTTCATGAGTGAAGTTAGAGAATATAGCCTCACCTTCGTTCTCCTAGAAACGGTCTCATTGCACCCTCACAAGGTGATCTGCCATTAGCTCTTGTCTGAAGTATCCTGCTGTACTCCACTATTACAAGCTATGGAATCATTAAAAAAGTATCACTTATCCTTATCACATACAGGTTTGCACTAATTATCATCTTAGGATATGGGTAGAAACACAAGTTTCACAGTGCTTTATCAGATTCAGATTGATTTCGTTGTCCCTTTGAACCTATTTCCTCGGATCTCCACTCATTTAGGTGGGGTATCCATCAAGCTTCCTCTTTAAATTGTAGGCTTTAAACTCATCCCTCTTGATGATTTGACCACTTGATCTTTTGACAAACCTTTAGTTAACGGATCCGCTAGGTTATCTACTGATTTGATGTAGTCGATTGTGATTACATAGCTTGAGATCAAATGTCTAATGGTTTTATGTCGCCGTCTTATATGACGAGAGTTACCATTATATAGGGTATTCAGTGCCCAAGCTATAGCCGATTGACTATCACAGTGTACACGTAATGCTGGCACTGGTTTATCCCACATCGGTATATCTTCCAAAATTTTTTGAAGCCATTATGCTTCTTCTGCAGCTTTGTCTAAAGCTATAAACTCAGATTCCATGGTCGATCTGGCTAACAGAGTTTGTTTGGAAGATTTCCAGGACACTACTACACCACCAAGTGTAAAGATATATCCACTCGTGGATTTTGAGTTCTTAGAGTCGGAAATCCAGTTTGCGTCACTGTATCCTTTTAAAATTGCCGGTTCTTTACCATAATGCATACCATAATTTTTAGTGTAACGTAAATATTTCAACAATCTAGTTATGGCTTTCCAGTGATTATGTCATGGATTATTGGTGTAGCAACTGAGTACATTTACAGCATGCGCTAAGTCAGGTCTAGTACAGTTTGTTAAGTACATTAGACTGCCGATCACCCTTGCATATTCCAGTTGTGAGACTGCTTCACTTGAATTTTTAGTTAAGTGAAGTTGAGTGTCAACATGAGTTTTTGCGGTTCCACTTGAGTAGTTTTTGAATCTCTCAAGTATCATTTCAGCATAATGAGCTTGGAACAATATGATTCCGTCAGAGTTTCTAATGATTTTAATCCCTAGAATAACATCTGCTAATCTCATGTTTTTCATGTCGATTTTTCCTCGAAGCATGTTTTTTGTTTGATTTATTATGTCTTTATTCTTTCCAATGATGAGCATATCATCGACGTACAAACATAACAAAATATACCCGTTTGGTGTATTTTTGAAATAGATGCACTTGTCACATTAATTAATGCTGAATCCATTGGAACATCATAACATTGTCAAACTTTTCATGCCATTGTTTTGGTGCTTGTTTAAGCCCATATATTGACTTCACAAGTCTACATAATTTTTTTTCTTGTCTAGGAATACAAACCCTTCTGTTTGTTTGATGTATATTTCCTCTTCTAATTCACCATTTAAAAAAGCAGTTTTAACATCCATTTGATGTATTTGTAGGCCCCTCAATGCTGAAATGCTTATCAGCAGTCTAATTGAGGTCATTCTCGTTACCGGAGAATAAGTGTCAAAGAAATCCAGACTTTCTTTTTGCTAAAATCCTTGTACCACAAGCCTAGCTTTGTACTTATCTATTGAGCCATCAGTTTTCAATTTTGTTTTATCCATTTACACCCTAGTGCTTTACTTCCTTGCGGTAAGTCGATTATCTCCCATGTATGATTTTGCATAACTGAGTCCATTTCACTATTGACCGCTTCCTTCCAAGAAGGGGCGGCTGGTGTAGACATGGCTTCTGAATAAGTTCTCGGTTCATTCTCAGTGAGAAATACCATCAAGAAATCATCGCCAAAACATTTTTCCTTACGAGCTCTTTTTCTTCGCCTAGGTTCATCTACTTCATCTTTTGGTTCATTTGAAGTTCCATAAGTGCTTGCCTTATTTACAGAGGAGTTTACGTCTCTTTGTTCTCGTGTCCGCTTTGGATTTTCTTTGTCCTTGCACGGAAATATGTGTTCAAATAAAGTTGCATTTCTTGATTCCATCACTGTATTTACATGGATGTCCGAAATATTTGATTTATAAACCATAAAACAGCAAGCACTGCTATTATGTGCATATCTTAGCAAATGCAATCCATAGTTTTTGTTCCAACTGTGATCTTTTTTGGAGGAGGTACTGCCACTTTTGCCAGCCACCCCCACACTTTCAGGTCTTTATATGATGGTGTGCTACCTTTCCAAAGTTCATAGGGAGTTTTTCCCGTAACTTTATGCGGTATTTTGTTGAGGATATAGTTTG
Organism: Iberis pinnata; assembly: GCA_900406425.1. Lineage (NCBI taxonomy): Eukaryota > Viridiplantae > Streptophyta > Magnoliopsida > Brassicales > Brassicaceae > Iberis > Iberis pinnata. The sequence continues at coordinate 16,675 of OVBE01005262.1, read as the reverse complement.
TGGTAAGCAAGGATTCCCCCCCCCTACATGTTCTGGGCTAATCCAGATTCCTGCAACATGACATTCATCATTTCTTTTAGAGTTCGGTTTTTTCTTTCTGCAACTCCGTTAGATTCAGGTGAATAGGGAGCAGTTGTCAAGTGGATTATGCCATGTTCTAGACAAAAAGCATTGAAATTTACATCATATTCACGTCCTCTATAACTTCTAATAGTTTTTATGGTTTTATTGAGTTGATTTTCAACTTCCCGTTTATAGTCTTTAAATTACTCCAAGACTTCATTTTTGCTATGTAACAAATATACATAACAATACTTCGTGTGATCATCTATAAATGTCACAAAGTAATTTTTACCACCTCTAGTTGGTAGGTATTTTAGATCACACAAATCGGTGTGTATTAAACTTAAATTTTTGGTAGTTCTTTCGACTTTGGGTGATGGTGTTTTTGTGAGTTTGGCTTGTACATACACTTCACATTTTTCTTTGCTTGTTTTAAACTTTGGAATTAGATTAATGTTCATTAATATCTGAATTGATTTATAATTCACATGACCCAATATTTCATTCCAAATATTAAAGGTCTCAGGCAAATAAGCAACAAAATTATCATTAATGTTGGAAACATTTTCGGTTACAATGGAAGCTGAAGCAACCTTTTCAGAACTACCCTTTTCTTTTCGGAGAACTGGCTCAACACACATTTTGATCAGATCTCCCTTGACATACCCCCTACCCAGATACATCCCAAATTCTTGAGAATCAGCTTGTCAGAGTCAAAGTTGATGGCGAATCCAGTCTTGATCATCTTTGTCCCGGAAATAAGATTTTTCCTCATGTTGGGTACATGCTTCACGTTTTGAAGTTTGATTTCCTTCCCGGAAGTAAACTTCAGGACAACAGTTCCACAACCGAGGATTTTGGAAACTGATGTGTTTCCCATGAGCAGCTGTTCCTCAGGCTTGCTTTTCTGATAGGTACTAAACATAGCCCTATCAATGTAGATGTAAGTTGTGGCACCTGTATCGTACCACCGTTCCTTCGGATTATCTTCAACCATGTTAACTTTTGTGACCACCGCACATAAGTCTTCCTCGGTTAGGTTGGCTTGAGCTTTCTCAGCTTTCGCCTTGCTCCGGAAAACTTCAGCTCTGTGGCCATTTTTGCCACAGTAGTTGCACTTTCCTTTGAAGTATTTCTTCGGAGAGCCTGTTTTCTTGAAGTTCGTTGAAGGTTTGGCTTTGAAAGGTTGTTTCTCTACAACTTTTTCCTTGCCCTTGCCTTTGTGGATAGCCACATTGACCGTATGCTCACGCTGAACTTCAATTATGGTTGAATGGCGATTTCTGTCCTCAATCCGCAACCTCATGATCAGGTCTTCAAGAGACATCACCTTCTTCTTTTGTTTGAGATTATTTTTGAGATCCAGCCAACCCAAGGGAAGATTGTGGATAAAACTGTTAACAATGAAGTTTTCATCCATCGGCATTCCCTCATAAACTATCTTGTGGCATACAAGCTGGAGAGCTTCCACCTGCTCTATAATGGGCTTGGAATCCACCATTTGGAAGTCAAGAAACTTTGCTGTCGCAAATGTTTTACATCCAGCATCTTCGGACTTGTACATCTTATCCAATGACATCCAGAGTGCCTTGGAGGACTTAGCTTCACTGTACACTCGGTACAATGGATCAATTAAGCAATCGAGAATCCAACCTTTGCACAAAAAGTCCCTGTGGATCCATGATTCAACACTTCCTAAGGTTAACGCGTCGGTGTTTCGTTTAGGAACACTCGATTTATCTCCAGAGAGATAATTTTCTAGCTTGTGTGTGGTCAAGTAGAAATACATCTTCCATTGCCACGTTTTGAAGTGTTTACCATTGAACTTATCCGGAACGAAGCCAGGAGTGACTACGTTTGGAATAGTTGGAATCGCACGGTTGGTTCCAATTAGGCGTTCAATGTAGAGACCATGACCGAACAGAGCTTGGCGCGCGGTTTCCTCTGAACCATTATCCCCAGGACCTGAAGTAGATGTATCTTTTGGATCGCCCACTATGGGAGTCTCAATGATGACATTTTGGGTTTAATCGGAAGCCATATGAAATTACAGAAGCAGAACAGAATTAGTATTTTGACGAAGAAATAATAGTATTTGGGACTCAAAAGAATTTGCAAAAAAAAAACGTTTGCAAAAGGAGCGTCTAACACAAAAAAACATTTCGCAAACTCGCCAAAGGCATTTACAAAAATCGCTTAATTAACGTTGCGTTTTGAAAACACTTAAATAACATTTTAGAACTTAAACCGTTTTGCAAACTCGCTTAAACAAGCGTTCGCAAAAACGTTTGTGTTTTAAAACTTAAACTGATTCGATAACGATTCGCGGAAATGCCAAAAAGGAAGATCGCAGATACCTTTATTCCGTTCGATGCTCATAGAAACGCGATTTGATGGTAATCTTTCAAAACGATTCGCGGAAACACTACAGACGGATCGCAAATACCGTTTTTTAGAAAAATCAGAGGGAGACGCGTTTTTGAAACGCTTAAAAGAAACTTGTTTTATAGAAACGATTCGCGAAAATGCTAGAAAGCGGATTGCAAATCCAGAATCCGTGCGATTTCAAAAGGTTTGAAAACATAAACCAATTTTTCATAGAAAGATTTCAAAAACCGCAATTAAAGAATTTTAAATGATTTCAGGTATCCTTTTGAAAAGCATTTTTCAGAGATCGAAATCCTCAATCCGATTATGCAATATGCGTAAGCGGATTTAAAGAATTAAGATGGTAAGACCGTGTAAAATCGGATTAAGAAAAACGACTGAAATTCCTTATTCAAAACGATTTAAAACCAAATAAAACAGATGCGAAGATGTTCTCTGTCCTTAATTATTTAAATCGCCTGTAGTGTGACGGTTATGTGCGATTTTAGAATCCCAGGATACAACCGCAATGAGACCGGTTCGCAACACTCAAAATCGGAATCTACGAACTTAGAACGTAACGATATAATCTTGGAATAGACTTACTGTTTGAGAGAGAGAAGAAAATAATCTAGACGTGTGAGGTTATTTTTCGTGGAAGCAGAAGAGCTCGAAGAATGAGAGGAGGCGCAGTTATATAGGCGAGCGACTTGAAGCGCAAGCCAGAACCGTTACCATCCGCAGGGGACCGCGACCAAGATTTGCAGAGCAAATCGAGGAGAAAAGTCTGGGCATTTATTACTCGGTCAAACGCACGAGTGAGAGAGAGATATTTATCGTACCGATTTTAATTGGGCCAAAATCCATAGAAAAAGTCCATCGAAATTTCCTCCAAAAAGAATATATCTTGATGGACTAGGACTAGGACTAGGACTAAGACTGGCATTTCCAAAGACCTAAAGACCCAACGACCTGCGACCGCGTCGCGTCGCTCGGCGGCGGCGGCGCGCGCGTTTGGATGGCCTATCTCTCTCCAATACACCATATTGTACCCAACCCAATTAAACATAAACATGCACTCTTCCATATATATACTAGTGGGAAAAAATTTTCCCAAGAAATGTTGGATAAAGACACTTAATGAGCTTAGTCAACACTAAGTCAACACATTTGTGTTTGTGCATGTTTAAGTTGCTCTCTTTACATCTCCATTTTTCATTCAAATTGTACTTAAATTTGATAAATAAATATTCCAAATCATAGTACTCGTTACAAGGACTCCGATACACTCATAATCCAATCATTTTGGTGAACGTATTCACCGGAAAAATCGATGGAACATTGGTCAAAACCATTGTTAATTTCTTTAAGTTCCAACAGAGATTTCCATATATATATATATATATATAGAATATCTGACATTAATGCATGTCATACATTATTGAAAATTTTGTTAACACACTTAATATTCCTTAAAAGAGTGAAGCATGAAGGCCATGAAAGATCAAACACCAAATATCAGATAGCCTCTATGGAAAATTGGTAATGCCGGTCCAATATTTTTGGATGTCTTATACAAATATGAAAAATGTGCTATTTATATCTATGTATGAATGGTATTTTAATAAATTAATCGACCAGCTCGCTAGATTAAAGTGACAAAAAAACAAAATATTTAACTAAAATTTATTAAAATTGGTTTATTATCTTACAACTTCTAATAAATAGTATAATTATTACAAAAATATATAATTTATAATATATATAATATAAAAGTCTTAAATTTAAGTAATGATATCATCTAAATGTTTATGCCATAATCAATAACTTCTGTTTCTGGATTATGTTCTCTAGGCCGGCCATGAAGATTGATTTAACATAACTTCTAAAAGATTAGAATGTTTACATTTACTCGGATTGTATACTCAAGGGGCTTAGTTGGCTTAACTTACTCAAACGAGCATACGAAACCAGCTTTACTCCGTCAAAGGCATCAAATAGGGTACATTATTTAATATTGAAGAAACGATGCTAAGTATATATAGGAGATAATAGGAATACGATTTGTGTATATCTAAGATTTGAGCTTATCTCATAAAAGGTCATACATTTGTATACGATTAATAAAGATTCAAACTTGTTTGATAACCATATTTTTACATGGTATTAGAGTAGTTGAAATAAAAGCTTAAGGTTATATTAGAAAATCAATTAGAGCTACAGTGTAGAATAGAATTAAAATATTTATTTAGAGTAAGAAATAGAAATAATCATTAATGTAAACATCATCTCTATTTTTTGTATGTAAAGTGAAAATGGTTTAATATATCAAAAAACTGAAGTTCATGACGAGATAAAAGCGGAGAATAACATTGGCTATTATTGTTATCACAAAATAATTTAACTATTATATATATGCAGTAAAGTAATAATATGAATGCAATCACATGCATTTGTACTTGACCAGATTGAGGAGATTTTGTCGTCGACCTGCGATAGTGAAACACATCCAATATACTAATTAAGAAAAGGCCTAAGCAAACTATTTGACTAAAAACATCCTTAAATAATATATTGACTATAGAACGGCCTCAAAAGGCCAGGCCAAAAACTGAAACATGCATCAGATTTTAATAATATATTAATTTCGTAGTCTTGGGGCAACGGAATATACAAAGTAAACGAGAGTATGGTACAGGTTACATGAAAAGCTAAGCAAACTCATAAAAAGTACCTACTATTTCATCAGGATATATGGTTGTATAGCTTAAGATTACTGTGATTATTTTTTTATTATTTTTACATTAACTGTGCATATGAATAAATTTTTTTGATGGCCATTTTATTTTCTTTATATATTACTAAAATACAGAAAAGTGCCTTTGATCAAATGCTTAATAGTCTTTTATATACTTTTTACCGAAATCCACAACAAGAAATGATGTATATTTCCGACTATAAAGGTGGTGGGAAATATTTTCAACGATACTCTGACCAATTTCTGACTAATTAGACAATTAGTCGAAAATTGGTCGGAATTTTTTGACAACTTAAATTAGCAGGTATGTAGTCAAAACATTTCCTACTAATTTCGGACTAAACCAAGAATTGGTCGGAATTTGATCGTAAATTTTTTTTATTTTTATTTTAATTTTCTATTTTTTCGTCGTAAAAAAAACATATAAGAAAAAAATAAAAAAATTCTGACAAAATTCCTACCAATTCTTGAATTAGTAGGAATTTGGTCAGAAATTTTTTTATTTTTTTTATTTTTCCTACTTTTCCTTTATGAAAAATTATGAAAAATTATTTTAAAATAAAATAAAAAATTCCGACCAAATTCTGACTAATCCAAGAATTGGTCGAAATTTAGTCGGATTTTTTTAAATTTCTTTATTATCTTTTTAATTTTCTTGTTTTTGTTGTTAATATATTTTTTTTAAAAAAATGAAAAAGATAAAAAAATAATTTAAGAAAAATTCCGACCAAATTCCGACTAATTAGGGAATTGGTTGGAATTTGGTCGGACTTGTTTTAATATTTTTCTAAAAATTATGTTTTTTATTCTCAAAATTTATTTGTTTTCAGTAAGAAAAAATAAAAATAAAATAAAATAATTCCGACTACATCCCGACTAACCCAAGGAGTAGTCGGAAATTTGTCACAAATTTAGTAAATTAATAGACTAATTTCCGACCAATTTTAAAATGTAATACAAGTTCCGACTAATTTTCGACCAATTTTTTTGTTTGGTCGAAATTTGGTCAGATTTTTTCTATATAACTTGAGCTTCACTTCTTCATTACACCTTAAAACTCTCCAAAATTTCTATAAATCCTTTCAAATTATTCTTTAGATTTCAAATAATAATATATACGTTTATGTTATTAGATTATGTAAGTTTAAGTAATTAGATTATCTAGGTTATGAAATTAGCATCATCGGTTTTATATTTTATAAAGATGTTATGGAATTTTAATTTTTAAAATATTGTTATTTATAAAGATTATTCTGAATTAACTGGTCGGAAAATATTTCCGACTAATTTCCAACCAAATAAAAACATAGTTGGAAATTGGTTAGAAACTTTTTCCTACCAATTTCCGACCAAATAAAAAAATATGGTCGGAAATTGGTCGAAAATTTTTTTGACCAATTTCCGACTATCTTTTTTTGACCAATTTTCGACTATATTTTCCTATTAATTTTCGATCAAAATATTTTCTGATTATACGTAACTGGTTTCTTTGCATTAAAAAAGTTTGTTTATATATAGATCGGGCTTTCTCTATCCAAATATATATAGCTAAAATGTAAATTTTCCCCTGAAAATTGCTTAAAAACCAGCAATTATTTCAACTTACAACATCCAGTTTTACTTTTGATACAAAATATATAGAATCTTAACAAACCATATCATGAACAAACAACAATTAGATATAGTTGGTTTAGTCAGCATCTAGTAGCTGACGATGTATGTATTGTAAAAAAGAAGAATCTAACCATTAAATCATACGAATTCAAAGAAAAAAGCTACTCGAGTAGCCCCTTTACATAAATCATTTCAAAATGCATGCCTGTTAGAAAAACTTGAAAGTCAAGTGAGTATTGAGCTCACCTATAACTTATTATAACGTAATAGTAATAATCCTCCATACTAATAACACGATTTTTACGTTGTAGAGTCAACGTAGTATAGTGGTGTATTAAGGGTTATCAATTCCTATCACACAAACATGTCATTGTAGTATAGATAGGTTGTCAATCTAAATGGGTGTGATGCTAACACTCTAGATGCAGTGGAACTACTAATTCAAGCTGAAGATGGGGATTTTACTAACAGTTCCTAAACCAACTAAACATAGCAAACATGCATGAAGTAAAAAAGAAATGAAAGTAAGCATGCATAAGTAAAATATAGACAGCTAGTGAAACGTAAACAGAAAAGTAAAATGGGTACCTAGACACCTAACATACCTCAAACAATGAGCTAACCCTTAGACAGTAGATTCATATGCAACCAAGTCCAGTCTCTTGGTAAATAATTTCAAGCTAAGCAATCACGAGTCCTAACTCTCGTTAACAGTACACTACCTGAAATCACCATGTTCAGGTATTTCATTGAACACCTTCTCGGTGCTGAAATACCTAATATCAGATTTCAGTTGATCAGAAAAAAATCAGCATGAAGAGCAATGAAACAGAAGGGATCTAGATGCAATCAAACTTAGGCACCCTGGAAGAACAAGAAATCAACACTAGTCTACCACATCCTTAGGAACCTAAGAGAACTACTCACTACGCATGTTGGGTGCGAAATAAAAAAAAAAACAAAAAGCATAACTACTAAGCAAGAAATTTGAATCAAAAGTCAACGATGAACAAAATGAAAAACCCAAAGATGCAGAAGATGAAGATGATGAACAGCAAGAACACCAACCGAGAAAAATAGAGTAATAATGAAACAGTATCAAACCAGAGAAAGTGATCAAGGTGAAATTGAGATTAAAAGCATAAATACGTAGATCAACATGCCCAAATAGTTCACAGCCCTAATCTAAGCATGAAAATGAAGAATTCAGAAGGAAAACACAAACTTAATCAAAATATGGGTTTGAACATGAAGAACAACAAAGCAATATATAAAATCTAAGAACAAACCCAAAATGGCTAAAAATTAAAGGTTGTTCAAAATGGAGGAATTTTAGGGCTTTTATAGTGTTTCAGAAAAGCCCTAAACGGATAAAAGACAAAACGTAATGATTAATCTGGATCTTAGGTCTGGTGTATCCTGAAACCGAGTTGGTCGGGTCGGAGGTGCTTGGCTTGATCATGGTGATCGAGCCATGATGAAGAGTGATCAAGGCAGCCAGCTTGGCGATCGAGCCGAGTGATGTGCTGGTCGAGCCACGATAGAGGCGAAGAAAGATGGTTGATCAAGGCGCTTGCTTGGCGATCGAGCCGGGTCCGAGACAAGATAATTGAGCTGAGAGAAGTAGGCTCGATGGTGAGAAGAGATGGTGATCGAGGGGAACACTTGTGATCGAGCCGAAGAAGTTGGCTCGATCGAGGCGGCTTAGGCGTGCTCGAAGTGGCTGGCCGAGGCGAAGATGTTCCGGTCGAGGCGTGAAGGCGTGAGCTCGAGGCCGAGTATGAAGATGCTCGATCCGGGCTGAGGCGTGAGAAGCTTGTGGTCGAGCCAACAACTTGGTCATCGAGCCACGAAGAAGACGTTGAGATGGAATTCTTCTTTATGTTGGCTCGATGTAAAGACTCGACGTAGAAATTGGTCCCTTCTTGTCATTTCTCTTTCCTTCTCCAATTTTTGCACTTATTTTCTGAAAACTCCTGAAAATCCTGAAAAATCTCCAAAATGCATATGTATGCAAGTGTTAATGCATAATTTCCTAAAAAATACAAACTTACTAATAAAGCCTATGGATGTAACATATTTACAACTAAAGAACCCTAAAATGATGTTACACGAGAAATCACATACTTCCCACTTTGAAGCAATATCGAAAATCCTTGATGATGAAAGTATTAAAGTCTAGATACATTTTTCATATGGGGATGATATTAGTTTTGTAATTAATGGTTGGCTTTCATTAGATTTAGTATTTCGAAAAGGCGCCTGCTAATTGCAGTTGCAGCAGAATTATTATCCTAATAAAAATTTAAGTGATAAATTTTCAAAATAAATAGCATTTCTCTTGTTATATTTATTCATATCGAAATATACTTTATCACATTCAAAAATAGGCATATTTGAAAATGAATTAGCTTATTGGCATTTGAGTGTATAATTCTGCGGTAGATTGAAACATAATTGTATATTTTTCTTAATATTAGATGATTGATATTCCAAACGAATTCAAAACAATTAATATATATAACTAGGAATTGATAGAAGTGTTACAAAAATTGTAAGATGTGGCAATAACCTCTAGCTACTTTCACAACAACAAATATAAATAATCTCTAGCTACCAGAAGTAATACTTAACCTCTTGGACTCTCTCTAGAATTCTCTCGAGAGTACTGAGATCTATAATTCCATATCCGCCACTCGAGCCACTATCCACTACACTGCAATCTTTGGGGGTTGCTTACTGAGTCCGTCACTGGTGAAGTTCAGTATATGCAACTTCACATGCGACATATTTCAATAAATGGTGAGATTCGATTCTAATTCACCGAAGGCACCGCCGAGGATAAATAACTACACGACAAAGCTATTTGGTCAAAATATGTAAAACAACATCGTAGTATGGAAGCGGTGAATCAAAGAGTGTTTTTTTGTTGGTTGCTTTGAGTGATTCCACTCCTCCGGAAGAGCAAGAGGTCTCGTGTTCAAGTTACCATCTTGAGGACGACGATCGTGATAATATCTGCATACTAGTTCGATCCAATTTGTGTGCGTGTGGATACCAGTAGAGGGACTGGAGTGCTCGAAACCTCGGCTAATTAAAGCGGAAAACATTATGAAAATAGTCGAGGTCTCGAGCACTCCAATTGTCGTGCCTCTACTGGTTGAAAGTTATGGCTGCCTTCAATTTCAATTACGACTGAGTTATGTTAAAGACTCGGTTATGTTTATAGTATTATGTCAAAATCCGTTGTTCTACTTCAACAACACAACATCTGTGGAATCGCCAAACTCAATCTCATCACCTTGTTTACAACAAAAGTTGTTTAAAACACTTACAAGTTAACTTTAATTTACAGTATAACAAATAAAAACAAGCTAGATGAACAAGAACTGTATAAGATCCCTTCACTTCATGGATGAATATTTTCTGCTTTATTGTTGATATAAAAATATGCAAGACTTCAAAGGACTCGAACCTAGATCGAGAACCACTTGACGGACCATTAATTTGTAGCTACCATTTGGAGCAACAAACATATCCATTATGCGAGGTGTACAACAAGGCATCTTAAGAGGAAGGTTAGAGAGGCATTCGACAGCTTATGTTTGAAGTTCCTTCATATGTAGCATGAAGAATGTCCCATGCTGATTTTGCAGTCTTACAACCTTGCACACGTTTGAACTGATCTTTTGTTAAGGAACACCAGATAGTTGAGAGAGCTTTTGAGTTATATTTGGATCTGAGTTTCTCGGCATCTGTCCACTCACTTGATTCTCTTTCAATCCATTCTCCTTTTTCGTCCTTTTTAACAGGTACTGTCCACCCTGAGGTAACAACATTCCAAGCTTCCTCATCTATCCCTTTGAGTAGTTCACGGATCTGAACTTTCCACCATCCGAAGTTGTTGGGATCCAGTAGTACCAAACGGGTCATAGGTAGTTGCGTGTTCTCCATTCTTTGTCACAGGATCTTCACCTGTTTGTGAAAGATTTTTGTGTCTTTCGTTAAGTGCCCGCTCTGATACCAATTGTAAGATTGGTAAAACACACAAATACAACTAATTTAAAATTAAACGATTATTAAGCACACAAGCCTTTATTTATTTAACTTGTTTAATAAGTTATTACAACACAATAACCTTATTAGCTTAAAACTAACCCAAACCCCCAAACTGTTCTTTCTCAAAAGATCTAAAATCTCTCGAACAAAAACTCAAATCTCACCAATTACCCTAAAAACTTGTGGCTCAAAAGTCTTAATCTTTCTCTACACTTTTGAGCCTTTAAATAACATTCTAACCCTAACAATATTTCGAAAAATTCATAAGTTCCTTTTTTCTTCAAACTCGCAACCTTCTTTTTTTTCTTGTCAGCACCTCAGCTTTCCTTTTCTTGTTTAGACCACTTTAATCTTAACTGCATCTCCTTAAACCGTCTTTGCTTTATCCTTGACCGGTTCATATCTTCATGTCCCTTTCAATCTCTCCCTTTTTGATTCAGTTTGATAATCAAGCACCTTCTTAGTAATCCTGTGTACAAACACAATGCAAACACAAAGCAAACATCCAAGAAACACACGCATACACTAATAGTCATAAACTGTTATGTTAATGCCAAAATATCCAGACAACCCATGTTCAAAATATTACAACCATAAAGGCTGACCAAAAAATAAAAAGTTTGTCTGTCACCCAACATAAACCGAAACGCATAAACATAACAGAACTATTCATATGAATTCAGACTTTTAAAGTCGGCTTCATCTTCTGCTTGTGGTACTTGATCCGCCTCCTCCTGTTCTCCCCATGCTTGGTAGCATAACTTAATCAAAAATATCCAGGAAAGACATGAAGAAACAGCAAACAAGAAAAAGAGACTTACCTGCAAGTGCTTGTTGTAACAGTTGAATAGCAGCCAACATTGCTTTGCGCAAAGGCTCCCCCGAAGCATGTGGAGTGCTGAGACGAGGATCCATCTTGTAGATAGGAACAATGACCAGTACTTCACCATGAGTGAGAGACACAGGTCGTTGACATGACAGAATCCGATACACCAGAGAGGGAAATGGAAGATAGTACTTTCTGGCAGGTTCATAACCGCGATGCAGAATCAGAGAGAAGGCAAGCCGACCAAAATTGATAGGGAGCTTCTAATATGTCCGATAGAGCAAACGAGCATGAGTTCGACACATGTAAGTCACATTCTTGGTAGGCAGCCAATTGTGACAACAGATTTTGTACAATGCAGACTTGTCAGGAGCAAAATGAGTGATACGCAGAGTGACCCAGTTACACATGCGACCATCAAAGAGAAAGCTAGCGAGATCATCATCATCAACAACCAAACCAACATCTTCACTCGCCTTGTCATCAATATCCGGGAGACCAAAGGCCTGATTAATCGTAGTAGGCGACGGAGTGTACTGATGACCGCGAACCCAAACCGGAATAGACAATGAGGTTGTCTTAACAGCAGGAAGATGCGCCCAAAATTCAAATACCAAAGTCTTGACATACCCAGGGAGACGAGTGAGGGTACTCATACACCCAAGATCACGAAGCAGAGGTTCAATCACCGAAGGAAGCACCGTCAAATCAACCATGCGCTCTTCAAGGAGCGTAATAGTAGCAAAAACATCGTACATGTCATGGGCTTGGGCTGAGAAGAACCGAGTCAGATCCACTATTGGTTGAGTTGAGGAAGGGACACCACAAGTTCGAGTACGGGTGCACCGAGACGTGTTACCTGAAGTAGTGACGCGCTTCTTGGGTCGAGTGACATGAACACTTGGACTTGGTGCATGCACAGGAGAAGGGACATAAGTTGGAATTTCAGGTGCGACAGGAACAGATTCCGACGGAGTATGGAACGCAGGCACCGGTGACACCAGAGGAGAAATCACTGTATCAGTAGGCGGCACAGGAGTCTGCTCAACATAGAGAACCAGAGGTAATGTGCGGAAATCAACGGTTGCTTCTGGGGATGTGACAGGTGTAGTGACATCAAGAGGTCCTGGGGACTGAAACGACTGTCGGAAAGAGGAATCAGAGACAGACATTGCGGAGGATTGAGCAACCAACCGTGAAATTCTCAAGAGAAATCTGTTCATTACGCCAAGTGACTTATGAAATTAGGGCCAAAAGGTTAGGTTTTGTAGAGACTTGGAGAGTTGCGACTGTTCAAGTCTTGAGATAACCCTAGAACCTTAGAGTCATCTTCGCGCCTTTAGGCGAGTAAAACCAAGATGGGCCAGCTTTTGTGTCCACAGAAAAATTAGCATAGGCCGAGACATAAACCACAAACCCTTTTTGAACCAAAACACCGTGAAAAATATTATTCTTTTGTTAGGGACATTGTTTCCTGTGAGCTACACATTTTTAAAACACACAAGAATATTAGGCAACCACTTAATATATCAAGAAACTAGAGAGACCATGAGGATAAATAGAAACTTCAGAGCAATAAAAGGCTGTGCACAACATCTACCAAACCACCAGACAATGGGTGGTGCACATGAGATAGACCAGGATTCACAACATTGGATACGAGATGAGTTTATAACAGAGGCTAGTCTTTCACATTGGCATGCCTTAATCCAACAATACACTCGTTTTCAACCTTCTGATATTACACAAGGCAGCTGGAATTTCCTTTGGGTAAGCACAAGCTTGAGCATCATCATTTGACTTGTCAAATGCTCAAGATGAAAGAATGTTGGTAGATCCTCAACATTTTTTTTTATATTTTTTATTAAGCACATATGTGTGATACCCTCAACTCTTTGACCTCCTTGTGATAATCTCAACTGTACGAGTGATCATACATGACAGCATGACAGGCAGCTATCTTCCTCTGTGCATCAAGTTAGTTAGCTAGAACCTTTATCGTATTGTGAGTCCCAGTCATACCTCAGTGATGGTGTTTTTAAGTTTTAAAATTCACAGACCCCAATAGACTTGCGAAGATCCACAAATCTATTGAAATCCAATGGTTTGGTAAAGATGTCAGCGAGTTGAATATCTGTCCTCACATGTTCTACCATCACAACTTTGTCCTCTACCAGTTCTCGTATAAAATGGTTCCTTATATCAATGTGCTTTGTTCGTGAATGATGCATAGGATTTTTTGAAATATTAATTGCACTTTGATTGTCACAGCGAATCAGCATTGAGCCTGTGGCATATCCATAGTCATTGCTCATCTGTTTCATCCACAATAGCTGAGTACAACAGCTCCCCAAGGAAATATACTCAGCCTCGTCGGTGGACAATGACACACAGTTATGTTTGCGACTTAACCAAGAAATTAAGTTGTTACCCAGAAAAAATCCTCCATCACTGGTACTCCTTATATCATCTAGGCTCCCTGCCCAGTCAGCATCACAATACCCTGCAAGATTGGGGTTGCTGTCTTTAGTATAGTATAACCCGAGATTTAAGGTTCCTTTGACATATTTCACGATCCTCTTTAGTTCCTTGAGATGAGACATCTTTGGTTGAGCTTGATATCTGGCACACACCCCCACACTAAGACTGATATCAGGTCTGCTTGCTGTGAGATACAACAGACTCCCAATAATACCACGATATAACTTTTGAGCTACATCTTCACCATCTTCATCTTTTGATAATTTACACGTAGTGCTCATTGGGGTTCTGGCTACCTTGCATGTGTCTAATCCAAAACGTGACACCAAGTTCTTAGCATATGTGCTTTGTGAAATAAAGACTCCATCATCTTTCTGTTGAACCTGCAATCTAAGAAAATACATTAGCNATATCAGGTCTGCTTGATGTGAGATACAACAGACTCCCAATAATACCACGATATAACTTTTGAGCTACATCTTCACCATCTTCATCTTTTGATAATTTACACGTAGTGCTCATTGGGGTTCTGGCTACCTTGCATGTGTCTAATCCAAAACGTGACACCAAGTTCTTAGCATATGTGCTTTGTGAAATAAAGACTCCATCATCTTTCTGTTGAACCTGCAATCTAAGAAAATACATTAGCTCACCACACATACTCATTTCGAATTCTTGTTTCATACACTGGACAAAATTAAGCACAAGTGATGAGTTAGTAGACCCAAAAACTATGTCATCCATATAGATCTGAACTACCAAGATATCACCATCTTTTGAATAATGAAACAAGGTTTTATCGACACTTCCTCTCATATATCCTTGTTCTAACAAGAAGATTGTCAGCCTTTCATACCAGGCCCTAGACGCCTGTTTGAGTCCATATAAGGCTTTCTTCAGTTTGTACACATACTCAAGTTTTTTATCATCTTCAAAACCCTTTGGTTTTTCCACAAACACTTCTTCTTGTAAGATCCCATTTAAAAAAGCACTTGTAACGTCAATTTGATGCAACTTAAACCCCATCACACATGCCATGCCAATTAGAAATCGAATGGATTCAAGACATGCTACAGGTGCAAAGGATTCATCAAAGTCAATTCCTTCAATTTAGGAGTACCCTTGAGCTACCAGTCATGCCTTGTTGCGTACCACATGTCCAGTTTCATCAATCTTGTTCTTGAATATCCATTTGGTACCTATCACATTCACATTCTCAAGTCTTGGAACCAAGGTCCATACATCACTTCTTGTAAATTGCTCCAGCTCTTCTTGCATCGACACTATCCAGTATTCATCTTGCAATGCTTCCACATGTGTCTTTGGCTCTATTGATGATATGAAACAAGAGTACCCCACCATTTCTCTAAGGTTAATCTGCTTCTTTCTGGTTATTCTCCCATCAGTCATATTTCCAATTACATCCTTTTCAGAGTGATTACGATATACACTATGATTGATTATTTCTTGTGGTAGCTCAGATTCCATTCTATTCTCATTATCTTCAACACCATCTGACGAATGTGGTTGTTTTTCAACTAAGAGTTCCAGTCTTGTGATCCCCTCAGAGGTGTGTTGTAGATCATCGAACAAAACATTCACCATTTCCATCACAGTTCAGGTTCTTTTGTTAAATACCCTGTAGGCTGTGCTGATAACAGAGTACCCCAAAAAGATTCCTTCATCACTTTTGGCATCAAATTTTCCCAGTTGATCTTTATCATTGAGTATGTAGCACATACATCCAAAGACATGAAAGTAATTCACACTGGGAGGTTTTCCTTTCCATAATTCATAAGGTGTGGTGGATGTACCTTTCCTAACATATACCCTGTTAATAATGTAGCATGATGTGCTCACAGCTTCAGCCCAGCTTCAGCCCATAAATGCTTTGCTACTTGGTTTGCATGTAACATGGCGCGTGCCATTTCTTGTAAAGTCCTATTCTTTCTCTCTACTACCCCATTCTGCTGAGGTGTTCTAGGCACAGACATACGATGCATTATCCCCTGATCAGCACAAAACTTCTCAAACATCTCATTTAGAAATTCACCTCCTCTATCACTCCTGATGCTTTTGATAGCACCCTTTTCATTCTTAAGTTGAAGTGCTAAGATCCGAAAACTCTCAATAGTTTCAGATTTTTCTCTTAGAAATCTTACCCATGTGTATCTGGTGTAATCATCTACCAACACAAAGATATACCGTTTTCCAGCTATACTTTCAACTTGAATGGGCCCCATTAAATCCATATTGACTAAATCAAGTGGACCTTTGGTAGTTTTCTCAGCAACCTTGGGGTGATAAACCTTGATCTGTTTACCTTTTGAGCATGGTCCACATACAAAGTTATCATCATTTTTTAAATTTGGTAGTCCTCTAACAAGTTCATGATTTGCCAGTTTGAGTAACGTCTTGATGTTCACATGACCTAACTTTCGGTGCCACATATCAAGTTGACTAGGAGCTTCAACTATGAGACATTGTTCATTTGGTTTCCACATGTA
>OVBE01005261.1:0-22065 GCA_900406425.1 Iberis pinnata | reverse complement strand
CATTCAGTTGATCTCTGCTTCGGTCCATCTTCTCTCCAAGTCGGCGCCTAGCTGGGCGTTATGTCAAAATGGGGTTTTGGGAGCAGGTGCTAAACCTGGTATCAACAGATATCATATTATTAATTACATGTGAAAGTGTCGCCCTGATAAAATAATGTTAAAAAGCAATTTCATACCATAGGAGTGTTTTTTCAAAATCATCGAAAAGTTATTGTTCAATTTGTTTTTTTTCTTCTAAACAACAAGCTTGATAATGTAAAAATCAATATAACTAAAAAGACAATTTTTTGCATCGGATATAGATTTGAAACGAAACAATTAAGATTGAGCATTCGTGCAGAAACAAACCGGAGCGAATTGGTAAAATCCGGTTAAAGAAACTCCAGGTGGGAAGTTGGGTTGACGTGGAAGATGGAACCAAAGCAAAGAAAGAATCATAACACAAGAAAAGTCGCCGTTTAAGTCTATTTTCTTCAATATCCAAAATCATCTTTATATCTCCCCCAAGTCCAATTTCCTAAAATCAGAAACACGGAGAGAGAAACACAAAAAGGTGAAATCGCAATGGATCATCTTCAACCTTGACAGCAAGAAACCTTCTTCCCAAAACTCTTGGACAAAGTCTCTAAATTAAATTAGTTATTGGTTCCCGCAGATAATCGGAGCGATCCGATCGAATGTCTCAAAACCCTCCTACTCGGACGCTCCTCTTGTTCTTATGTCTTCTAGGGTTTGTTTTTTGCGTTGACTTGGGTCAAGCCCTGAAAGTCCCGTTTAGCATCAACGATGTTCTTCCCGTGCTTCCTCGTCAAGTTTCGTGGCCCGTTTTGAACAGCTTCCACAACGCCGTGGATCTGTTGCCGGTTTTTATCGGCTCCGTTACTCCAAATAACGTCTCTCTTGAATGGAAAGGTGCTTGCTTTCATGGCAACGAGGCTCATCTCGAGATCACCGGCAGCGATCGCCACGATCCTGGGCTTGGCGGTGGCGTTCTCCATCTCAAGGTTGGTAAATTTCTCTTCCTTTTGATCGTCTTAAGTTTGCCTTTGTTTATCTGTTCGTTATTTGTGGTAACAAAGATGATAGTTGTTTGATTATATATGGTAACTTTTTGTAGACATCGAAGGCACATAGCTTAACCTGCATGGACCTATATGTCTTTGCAACGCCCTACAGGATCACATGGGACTACTATTTCTCTGCTCGAGATCATACTTTGAACTTTGATTCCTGGGAAGAGACAGCTGAGTTGGATTATGTACGTTTTTTATTTGTCTTCTTCTTACAGTTTTAAGAGGATGTGTGCTATCTGTTTGCGTGATGATTTATTACTTTGATGAATAGGTGAAGGAGCATGGAGTTTCAGTGTTTCTTATGCCTTCAGGAATGCTTGGGACGTTGCTTTCTTTAATAGATGTGTTGCCTCTTTTCTCCAACACTGCTTGGGGACAAAACGCTAACTTGGCTTTCTTGTCAAAACACATGGGTGCTACATTTGAGAAGCGACCTCAACCTTGGAGGTCCACAATCAATCCAGAAGATGTGCATTCTGGCGATTTCTTGGCGTTGTCAAAGATTCGAGGTAGATGGGGTGGATTTGAGACTTTAGAAAAATGGGTGACTGGGGCTTTTGCTGGTCATACTGCTGTCTGTTTGAAGGATGATTTGGGGAATCTTTGGGTTGGTGAATCTGGTCATGAGAACGAAAAGGTATGATATATATATATTTATATATACACACTCTTATGTGTGAAGGAAATTCCTAATATATGTGTGTCAGGGTGAAGAAATCATTGTTGTGATACCTTGGGATGAATGGTGGGATCTGACGTTAAAGGATAATTCAAATCCTCAAGTGGCTTTACTTCCTTTACATCCCGATGTCCGAGCAAAGTTCAACAATACTGCTGCCTGGGAATATGCACGGAGCATGTTGGGCAAACCTTATGGATATCACAACATGATATTCAGCTGGATCGACACTCTAGCCGATAACTATCCACCTCCCCTTGATGCTCACTTGGTTATTTCTGTCATGTCTATGTGGACTCGTGTACAACCTGCATATGCTGCAAATATGTGGAACGAGGCACTCAATAAACGACTCGGTACTGAGGATCTTGATTTGTATGGGATTCTTGAAGAAACAGCAAGGCGTGGAATGTCATTTGATGAATTACTCACTATCCCTGAACAAGATGAGTGGGTCTATAGCGACGGGAAATCAACAACGTGCGTTGCTTTCATCCTCGCAATGTACAAAGCTGCTGGTGTATTTGGTCCTCTCGCTGATCAGATTCAAGTGACTGAATTCACTGTGAGATCATTTCTTCAATGTCAGATTTTGTTCCATATAACAATACTCATTGAGTGTTTTGGTGTCTCTTTTTCAGATCCGAGATGCGTACGCCCTGAGAATATATGAAGACAATCAGACGCGGCTACCGAGCTGGTGTAACACAGAGGAAGGAAAGCTTGAGTTCTGTCAGATTCTGGGTGAATATAGAATGGAGTTACCTGGTTATAACACCATTAATCCATATCCTAACATGAACCAGAACTGTCCTTCTTTGCCTCCTGATTATGAGAGGCCTTCTAAGTGTTAGGAAAATTATGTAGCCATGTTTGTGTCCCTCTCTCTTGGTTCTCTGTTTGTGTCTTTGTCTACTTTTGGTTTATCTTAAGCTGAACCCATAGGGGAAGCAGACCACGTTTAAGTACAATCTTTGTGTGAATATATGATGAAGATTTATCAAATCCAGTGTTTGGTGCTTATTGCCTCTCTTACCTATTGCTATGCTTTCATGTGTGAACTTGTTGACCTGCGTTGTAATTAGCTTTATAAAGGTCATAACTTAAACTATGAAAATCAGCAACGGTTTACACTATTACATAAATATATTACCAATCAATTACTACAAATGGAGACATACTTACCTGTGTTTCCGAAAATTTTCATGACATACCATAAAAAATTGTTGACTATATGCATTACTAAAACTATTGGGACTGGGCAACGGTCCATCTAAAGGCCTAGTCGCCAAGAGCGCTTATTACGAGTAGAAACTCAGCAAACTGAGCGCAAGAGAAAGAATTGACCAAATCAATATTTGGAGTGTACACGATGACTTCGTCCCAGAGTTTGAGGATATAGTACTCTGAAAAATTAGAGTTTTTTAGTCTTAAAATGAGATTTTTAGATATTCTCTATGAGAAAGTTTAGCTACTTGTCCACCTATTNCTTGTCCCCCTATTGGTGGTTTTTTTTTTTTTTTTGCTCTGCCACTTTTAAATTAATTAAAAATTTTAATTATAAAAAATAATAATTGATTATTTGTAAGATACTTTGATAAAAATATGACATAAAATATTATTAAAGGGGCTGATAGAATTGGTACGGTACGATCTATTTGAGGAAAATAATTTTTTTTTAGGTTTTCTTCATGGGATTGGGTTTTGAAACTATATATAAGGAGTTTTAGTTTATTGTAAAATTAACACTTTTGATCAATAAAAAAAATTCTAGAAGGTAAAGTATTTGTCTCAATCGATTTCTTTCAATCGATTTCTCTCTTTCTTTCTAATCTAAATTGCAAGCGATTTTACAACATATTTTTTAGATACTTATTGATGAAGATGGTCTAACAAATTTATAAATATAGACGTAAGCATATAAATAAGAGGAAACAACCCCTTTGATCATAATAAATCTCATTCGTAGTTTTTACAATCCTTCTATTGTGTGATATATTTGTTCATTCGTTACACACTGGCAATCCGTTCATGGTCTCAATCGTATCAAAAAATACTTTCAACGTTTTGGTTACATTCTTGAAACGTTTTTTGGCAATTTCACCGATGATTTTGATGATTTACTCAAAACCGCTGTTGAATTATATCAGAGGAATTTCCGGCTCAACGTCACCGGAGAACTTGATGCTGTCACCATCAAACATATCGTCATCTCGCGTTGTGGCAATCCAGATGTGGTCAATGGAACCTCGTTGATGCACATAAGAAAGACCTTTGAGGTCACCTTCTCTCCTCGTGGATCGCGTTTGCACTATGTCAAACGCTACACGTTATTCCCCGGCGAGCCTAAGTGGCCTAAAAACCGTTGTGACTTAACTTATGCGTTTGACCCTAGAAATCCGTTGACCGTCGAGGTCAAGGGCGTCTTCGCACGCGCTTTCGGAAAGTGGGCGGAGGTGAAGGCGTTGAATTTCACGCTCATCGAGGACTTCTCCAACGCCGATATCACAATTGAATTCTACACCGGCGACCATGGAGACGGCGAGCCTTTCGATGGCGTGTTGGGGACATTGGCTCACGCTTTCTCCCCACCAAGAGTGAAATTCCACCTCGACGCAGACGAGAACTGGGTTGTTTCCGGCGACTTAAATAGTTTCCTATCCGTGACAGCGACGGTTGATCTTGAATCGGTGGCGGTTCACGAAATCGGTCATCTTCTCGGGTTAGGACATTCCTCTGTGGAGGAATCCATCATGTATCCGACCATCACGACAGGGAAGCGTAATGTTGATTTGATTAATGATGACGTGGAGGGAATACCGTATTTGTGTGGAGAAAACCCTAATTTTAATGGCACGTTGCCGCCGTCCTCCACCACCAACAATCGCGAACGAGACACCTTTGACTTTGCTGCCGCCTGGAGAATCGACGGCTCAACGAGATGGACAGTTTTGAGTCTATTGGTAACAACTTTTGGATTTGTCTTGTGGCTCTTACCATAGATTAAGAAATTTTCTTGCATGATTTTTTATTTTGATTTCCCTCACTTCTTAATTCTTTTTTTTTTACCACCCAATATTCAGACATTGGTTGCTTTCTCTAGTTTTTCTTCATATATACTTGTGTATATAAATTGCATCAGACAAAATTATTTTATACCAATGTTGAGTTCGTGTGATAGATTTTGTTTCCCTTGTCTATTTAGAAACTTTGGTGATTAGTATTCATCAAAGACATATATGTATTTACAATCTCTTTCTCTCTACCCACTCTTAAAAACTTCTGTTCACCGCCATCTTCTGCCGTCGCCGCTGGTGCTCGGCCTCGCCGCCGTCACTTAGCGGCACCTCTCTTTTTTCTTTTTCTTTATGTTTTTGTATATATAGGTTCCTCTCTTCACCTTCAGATTCTTTTGGAAGTTGTCGCCTCCTTATTCTGATTTTTCGGCGGATTGCTCGGCGGCAACATGCATGTCTTTCTCTCTGCACCGTCAACTTGATTCCAATCTAGTCATGCACTATCATTATATCTATCTTCTTCAAGCCCAGACTGGATTCTTGGTGGTGTATTTGTTGCTGTTGAATCCTTCTACTGGTTTCTTGGATTTGTGTTTCGACTATCGTTGGATTCTGTTAGGCGAAGAGCAGTTTTTTGGTGGCTGGTTCATCATCGGCGTTTGCTTCATAGATCTGGATATGTCCATCGCTTTGCTGGTGGTGGTGATTGCCAGCCGGTGACTTGTTTCACTGGATTGGGCTTCGACGGTTTCTGGAACGGCGGCGCGTAGTGTCTTCAGGAATCTAGGGAAACATGTTCGATGGTGGGGTTCGCTTTGGGCCTGTATGGGCTTGTAGAAAACTTTATTTTGGATCATGCCCAAAACTTCAATAATCTCTTTTTTTGTGTTTTATTTTCTGCTTTTCATAATAATGTCATCTTATGGTTTATATTAGTTTTAGGGATTGACCATTTAAGGTCTATAATCTTTCCAAAATTCACCCAAGGCAGACGTGTTCTGCACTTTGGGGATTTAGCGGATAGATTAACTTTTCTTAACTTAGTTTTACTAAGCTATGTTCTCCTTCGAGAGTTTTACATTCTCCTTCAGGAGTTTTTTCTCGCTTCGGCGACTCTTATTACCTCAAATTTAGAGTTAGCTACCCTTTGTGGGTTTTATTCTTTGTCCTGGTGGGATTATGTACCTTGTAATGTGTTTTATCTTCTAATCTAATATAAACTATATTGATGACAAAAAAAAAAGATGTTAAAAAAGCCATTCCTAAGCTATGTTCTCCTTCGGGAGTTTTACATTCTCCTTCAGGAGTTTTTTCTCGCTTCGACGACTCTTATTACCTCAAATTTAGAGTTAGCTACTCTTTGTGGGTTTTATTCTTTCTACTGGTGGGATTATGTACCTTGTAATGTGTTTTATCTTCTAATCTAATATAAACTATATTGATGACAAAAAAATGTTAAAAAAGCCATTCCTAAGCTTGTGCGATAGTACCAACTATTTTTTCATGTATTGGATTAGCTATGAAATAGGCCATTACCATGACGGAACAAAACATAAAGAATCTTGGTCTAATGACTCTAGTGGGTAATTAAAATGACATGATTTTTAAAAATATACAATACGGAAGTGACTACTCAAGAGACTATTTTTGTGGTGATATTTAATGAAGGGGGATGCTTTACATGAGATGTGATTACCAGATTTCAAGAGTGAGCTTGAGTTATAAAACTCAGTGATAAATGGGGAGATTGATAGCTCCAAACTGCTAGAACAAAGAAATATTTTCTTGATACAAAACTGCAGATTGTGGAACGTGTGTGTAACACACTAATTATTGTTGAGATACTGTTGGGATTTTGAATCGTTTAACATATGTTGGTTGCATAATATATAGAATATTTGCACGATAAAGATCATTAAAAATATGGAAGTCACGTTTATGAGTGCTTATGTGACATTGAAGATTTACTGAGAATATAAAGAAAATGAAATATTCTCAATAAGGAAAATGAGATATTCTTATATCTAAATCTTTGGTAAATATTGAAAGTTCCTGCGTTTTAGATGCTATAAATGCAAGATATATGAGTCAAATTAGGTTAGGCACACAGAAAGGAAAAAACTCAATCTATTGAAAATCGGTCTCTAGATAAAAGGTGCAGTTCGAATGTCTGACATACTAAACCAGTGTGCAACCTTTTAATCATGAGGTGTTTTAGATCAATGATAGACTTAGGAGAACGATATAGGAGTTATGATTCTTGGATCTGTATTAGATACTTGTGTGTCTCATTGTAGGATAGAGATTGATTGGTTTTGAACTAAGGTGTGCCTTAGTGTCGAGTAATTTCATTAGGAAAAGTCTTATTTGTAAGTTTGTCTAATAAATATCTAGTGTTTGGTTTGAGGACGTAGGCATATTGCTGAACCTCGTTAATTCTATTGTGTGCTCATATTCTCGTTTTTACAATTGGTATCAGAGCCAAACACCTAACCACACATGTGAGATCCTGAAAAAGAGAATATGGCGACATCTACAGAGATAATGGCTCCATTCACTATCTTATTGAATGATGTGAATGATGGACATTGGAAAGTAAGAATGAAGGCAAACATACAAGCGATTGATGAAGATGTTTGGAAAACTATTCAAAATGGTTGGGAAGAGC
Source organism: Iberis pinnata (assembly GCA_900406425.1). NCBI lineage: Eukaryota > Viridiplantae > Streptophyta > Magnoliopsida > Brassicales > Brassicaceae > Iberis > Iberis pinnata. Next base: position 14,628 of record OVBE01005261.1, on the reverse strand, counting down.
CATGTGAAATAACAGAAGATGAGACTAAGACACCTAAAACCAGATGGACAACAACAGAGAAAAAGATGTCAAAATTTAACACAAAAGTGGTAGTTAAAATCTTCAAGTCAGTAAATCAAGAGCAATTTGAACTTATACAAGGATGTGAATCAGCTAAAGAAGCATATGATATTTTACAAAATGTTTTTGAAGGTACTACCAACGCTAGGAGAACACGGTTGGATATGTTGTCATCATAGTTTGAGAACATAAACATGAATGATGATGATAAGACAGAAAAATTTAGTGCTAAGCTTAATTCTATTGCTAATGCAGCAAAAATGTTGGGTAAAAATTACAATGACGCAAAATTGGTGAAGAAACTTTTACGATGCTTGCATGCAAAGTTTGTAGCTCATAAAGCTGTGATAAAACTAATGATTTTTTGTAGTTGTCTTCTTTTTTGGTTTCGGCAGTGTTGGTACTAAATGAAGTGTACAAGCTCTCGCGAGAAGCACAACATTTTCTTCGGAAAACAATGGAGAAATACAACTCATCTTGCTGTCTTATCTTATGTTGTAACAAGCTCTCACCTTAAATCCCCTTTCTCTTTGTGGTTTTTTCACAATGTTTTGTTTTGATGTATTGAGTTTCTTCTCAGAGATAGTTTTCATTTTGTTAGGTGAGGACTTGAAAGATAATTTGTTGTGATGATAATATGTGATAATCTAATGCAAGTTGATTTTTTTTTTTAAGAACCCAATAGGAGTTCTACCAATGGAGGATACACTTTATTAAATGAGATTAGAATATCTAAATGTGTTAAAATATTATTAAAAAAATCTTAAGATACCCATGAGGGTTCTATGGATGGAGATGCTATTAAAGACTGACATAAACCTAGTTAACTATAAGCAGTTGAGGAATCACTAATCAATCAAAACAAGCAGCATTTACACCACGTAAAGCCTAAAGAAAAACATTGAACGATATATAGATTATCTTGCTAAAACCCCAAAACGAAAGCGAAAATCCATAAAACAAGCAAAGTGAATCTACCACCAGCACATGAAAAACCAAACAACCGCCTAACACCTTAATGACCAGCATTATCCAAAAGCAAAAAACAAAAGGCTTTCATAGATAAATATACAAGCTAGAGGAACTGACCAAACATACCACATTACATTGAGAAAGACACTGACAAAGCAGAGGAACAACCAAAGAAGAAGTAAAGGAGAAGAGACAGAGCTGAAGGACCTAACGAGGAAGAAAGTCGGTATCATTGACCTCACGAGGTCTGACGACCAACCTTTTCCAAGCACACATCCCGGGACCATTGGCCATACGAACACAACTACAACAACTGACTTGAAACTAGGAGATCGCAAAATAAACCGAATACCAAAATACGACAGTCTATGAAAAAAGAGACTAAACTGAAGGTGACGAATAAAAGCCTAAGGTTTCTTCGATAGTCATGAACGAGCCTTCTTCTTTCTCTCAAAACAACCAAGATCTTAATAAAACACTTGTAGTCTGGAATAAAAAAATAAAACACTTATATGAAAAGAAAAAAGAATATTGTGAAAGAAAAAAATCTCTCGAGATTCGATCTCGGGGCCTTAACTATCACCTCCAAGTGGCATCGATCTCTCGTAGCTTCCCTTGATCTATGCAGCTTGAGATTGCGGTTCGGTTGCATCGAGGAATCTCTCTTTGCATGCTTGCTTGTATTTCCTGACCTAAACCCACGCTGGTTCATCCTCAACCCTACACAGCGTCGGCTTTGCCCGATCCCGTCGAACCCTTATCAGTCTCCAAAATCATCATCTTCTTTGGTGGTGGTGGATGGTGGTATCTATGCATTCGGTGAGGTCTTAAACGGATATCTCTCTTCGGATGTTTGGTTCCTCGATTGCTTATGGCGCCACGTCCATTATACGTAGATGGCTTGTGCTTCCGCTGTTGGATAGAGGCAAATTTGTTGAAATAAGAAACTAAAGAACAGAGAATAATGATAAAACTTTGATTAACTTAATTATCCTAATGAACTCAACGTAATTACAATGATATAAAGAAATCTTAAATAAGTATCCCCATGAACAACATAATGTCCTTGAAATAAGAAAATAAATAAAACCCAACTAAATTAATTATTTAAAGTTAGATAACCCAAACTTTCTAAAATGTAGGAACTTAACCAAGTCCACGTGATCTTCTTAAATTTGAATCATATTTCAACACTCTCCCTTGATTCAAAATTGCATACTCCAAAGCTTGCTTTTGAAATACTCAAATTTGTTTCTTGACAATTCCTTTGTCAACACATCAGCACTTTTCTTCATTTGTGCTACAATATTCCATGATAATTAGACCTTCACTCACCAAGTCTCTAATGAAATGAACCTTGATTGAGATATGCTTGGTCCTTCCATAATATGTTGGATTCTTGGTCATTGCTATTGCTGCTTTGTTTTCACAACAGATTGTAGTTGCCTTCTCTCAAACTTGTTTGAAATCTTCTAGAATCCTCCTTAACCAAACTGCTTATTGTGCTGCTGAAGTAGCTGCTGTATATTCAACTTTTGATGTTGATAAAGGTGTCACCACTTGTTTCTTAGAATTCCAACACACTGCTGCCGATCCTAGATTGAAAACAAGACCATAAGTACTCTTTGTATCCTGTAAATCTCCAGCATAATCATTGTATGTAAATCCAACCAAATTGAATTATTCAACTTTTCAGTACCACAACCCATAATCTGTTGTTCCAACAACATATCTTAATAGTCTTTTTGCTGCTCCAAAGTGTTGCTTAGTTGGAATATGCATAAACCTGGAAAGCACACCAACAAGATAAGAAATATCAGGTCTTGTATGAGATAGATAGATAAGATCTCCAACCTAATTTCTGAATTTTGATGCATTAACTTTTTCGGCTCCATCTTCCATTTAGAACTTCTCATTGACGAATTGCGGCCTCATTGCAATTAACCATGTTTATGATAAGATCTCTTGCATACTTTTGTTGAGACACAAAAATCTCATCCTTCTCTTGCTTAATCTCAAGACCAAGAAAATAATGCATTAATCTAATATATGATATTTCAAATTTCTCAATCATATTGATCTTAAAATCAGCAACAAGTGGAGCACTAGATCCCATATAAATAAATATCATATGCATATAAGCAAACAAAAATAATGTCACCTTCACCTTACTTCTTTATGTATAAATTAGGCTCACTTTTGTTTCTTTCAAATAAAAAAACGAATCAATCTTGTTGTACTAGGCTCTAGGTGCTTGGTTTAACCCATACAACGCTTTAGACAATTTGTAGACATGTTCTTCTTTGCCTTCAACAACAAAACCTTGAGGTAAATCCACCTAAACCTCTTCAAGCAACTCTCCATTCAAAAATGCAAACTTAACATCAAACTAATACATTGGCCAACTCTTATAAGCTCCCAAAGCAAGTAGAGTTCTTATAACTAACTCCATACTCTTGTGCATAACCCTTAACCACAAGTTTTTCCTTATGTTTTTGAATGCTTTCATTTTCTTGATACTTGGTTTTAAACACCCACTTCACTCCAACTGAGTGTTTACTTTTAGGTAGCTCAACTAGGTCTCATGTTTGATTCTTCTCAATTGATGAAATCTCTTTAACCGTAGCCTTTTGCCAATCTTCTTTCTCCACTGCCCCATTGAATGTTACTGGACTTGAGGTAAATAATGCACGTATTACCTCATAAGTCTCTTGCAAAGATAAGAACTTTTGATGTGGATTCAGGCTAGAACTTCCTTCTGCACTGTTGGAATCGCTTCTGCTGGAACAAGGTGAGCTCTGTTCCAACATGTTACCACCAGAACTGGGTGAACTAGGTGTTGAACTTGTTGGACTTTGATTGATTATTGCCTCCACATTTGCATCAATTGAGATTTCTACAAGCTCACTATTATCACCTTCACGCCAATTCCAAATTGTTTCCTCATCAAATGTAACATTTCGGCTTACAATAATCATTCCACTCTTAGGATTATAGAATCTATATCCTTTAGATTGTGAACAATATCCAAAAATATGCATTTTTCAACTTTATCATCAAGCTTCTTCATGTTGTGTGCATCAATGAGAGACTAACAGACACTCTCAAACACTCTTAAGTGGCTAACTTCTGGCTTTCTTCCATACCATGCTTCATATGGTGTTCTATGTAGAACATCATTTGTAGGATATATATTCCATAGGTACACTATTGTTCCAATAGATACTGCCCATAATTGAATTGGCAGATTTTTCTGCTTTAACATGCTTCTTGCCATCTCTACTATGGTTCTGTTTTTCCTCTCCGCTACAACGTTTTGCTCAGGTGTAAAAGTTGTAGTAAGCTTACGATGTATTTCATGTTCCTCAAAATATATTAAACTCATTAGATGTAAACTCTCCACCTCTATCAATGTGTAACACCTTGATGTGTTGCTCGCTTTGTCTCTCTACAAGCGCATGTATTAAACACTCCAAATGCTTCTCGCATTTCAAAAAATAAACCCAGCTCATCCTGCTGTAGTGATCTGTCAATAAGATAAAATACTTACTTCCTCCAAGAGAATCTGTTTGCATCGAACCACACAAATCATCATGAATAATCTCAAGACATTGAGGTTCTCTCCTTGCTTTACCAAATGGAAACGAAATGCGAGTTTTTTCTCCATAAATCCTTCACACAACTTAAGCGTGTCAATATTTTGTAAAAAAATCAACATATTCTTCTGATTAAGAATCTTTAACCCATTCTCATGTAGATGCCCATATCTTAAGTGCCACAACTTTGACTCATCCGACACTTTAGAAACCAAAGCACTTGTTCCAACAGAAGACATTTCTAATGGATACAAATTGTTTGTTATCTATTTCAACACTACCAAGATAAGATCTAACTTCTTATCTTTAATAACACAAGCATCCTCTTCAAAGAACACTGAACTATTTTCCCCAATTTGTCCAACACTCAGCAGATTATGCGCTAATTTTGAAATGTGATACACATGATATATGAGTTTATAATCACCATGACCAATTTGTACAACCACGATTCATCTCCCTTCAACTCTGACCTCATTATCATCTCCAAGCTTCACCTTAAGCTTGAATGACTCATCTAAATCTTTGAATGATGACTTGATGCTTGTCATGTGATTGGAACATCCGATGTCTAAATACCACATTGATGATCTCTGACTCTTGTATGCCATGAAAAGTCTAGGCTGTTCATCTTCTTTTACAACAAACCTAGCATGCTTCTCTTCCCTTTGTTTCTTCCAACAATCGACTTGCATATGCCTATTTTTCTTGCAATATTGACACTGAATATTGTTGGTATCAAAAACGGTCACGAAAAAATCGATGTCTTAAAATCGTTATTGAAATAGTAATCACACGATCCATACATTAAACCGCACTGGGTGAATCATCCCGATCAAATTAACAAGTCGCGATACTTCCGAAAGACCCATAAAGAATATGTTTTAGAAGAATCGGACAACAATCATGTTGGGGTCAAAAATGGTACACTCAGAATCAACGAACAAGAAGTACGTGAACGTCTGAGCGATCCCAATCAACGGAACATGTTAACCAAAGTCACAATACTTACAAAAATACATTTGGGAAGAAACATACAATAATCGTCGAACAACTAGGCAACCGTCTCTGTACTCTTTTGTCCTTAGTCGAGAAGGTTTTGTCCCAGTGATTTTTCTGTCACTAAGATTTTAACGAGGCAAGATGGTTTGCTTACGGCCAAAGTTCGCGAAAAACTAAAGACCATGACGAATATTTTTCGGAACAACGACAATTAAGTCAAAACTTTACGATAAATGTTTTAGGCTCTGAACATTGTTTACACGCTTTTAGCTAGCCAACAGGCGAGCTGGATTTCAACAGTTCAGCTTGCCAGTGGCGAGCTGGCTCCCTCTCGAACCTCTTGTCTCTTGTTCTGTATCATTTAGAGGTTCCGTTGGAATTATGCGACCAAAACCGTGAAACTCATTCTTTTCATATAAATTCCAAAATAACCGTGTAGACGGTAACGACTAACGTCTCGTGAAGACCGTATTGTATCGCCACATGAAAGACCAAGTATCCGATAGAAATCATAAAAACGCCTCGACCGCATAACGGCCCGATGAGTCCTAAAATGCGATAAATGGCCCACTTACAATTTTAGGTGGGAATTCAGCCCAAATATGATGACGGTCACAGTTTGTTCCACAAGCCATAGAGAAATGGAAAGAATTCAGAAAAGGAAGATTTCCGCAGAAGAATCGGAGGACGAAAAGGAAAATGGACAAGTTTTAGAGCCTATATAAGAGATGAGAGGAGGAAGAGCTAGAGACATTCAACTCTCCGCACCAAAAGACTTAGGGTTTTATATGCTATTTTTCCATTCTTAGAGAGCTACGACTCAATTAGGTTATCAGTCTCTGTTGTTAGATCTAGGATATACTCGCCGAAGGTTCTTGCGGTCGGGACTATCATCTGATTGTAACACACTCATACGATTCGAAATAAGAAACATCTTTACCCTCTTTCATATTCTTAAATTCTTGTAGTTTTGTCATTGTTTATCGTGTTCTGATCTTAAAATCGTTTGACTCACATAAATTTGGGATCTCTGAAAAGTTAGAGTTATCTCTAATTTTCCGTAACTAACGGAAATCGACAATGCGAATTTTGGTTCCCATAGTTTGGCGCTAGAAGGAGGGGGCAAGAGATTTCTTTTACATCAGTCCACCAGTTCATACATGACTGCTGAAAATCAAAACGACCAACCACCTCATGGCGGTCTTCCGCCAAACGACAATGTTGGGCAAACTCTGCCAACAAACGTCACCGTAGTCAACCTTGATGCAAACACAACAGCGTTCAAGAAGATTAAAAAGACGTTCTCGACTCTCGAAAAGAAGTTGGAAGAACAAGAAAAACTGAAAAGCTCTCGCGCAAAACAGGTTGAAACCCTAACCGCGAAGACCATAGCCATCTTGCCACGCGGAACAACCAGGCTCCACGGAAGAAGACTTGATTTTGCAACTCTACTCGATAGGATGCAAGATGCAAAAAAGGAGCTATCGAGATTAAAACCCGACCCGACGAGACGACTTCTGATGCGACTCTCAAAACCATTAACGACCTTCTACCTCTTGACGAGGGAACAGAGGATAATCAAGAAGAACGAGTAAGTCTAGACGTCAGTGAATCGTATGAAGAGTCAGACGAATATGCCGACGTACATCCTAGGAGGATTAGCGACCGTTCGACCCAACAAAATCCCCGACTTGATAAGCCCATGACCGAGGAAGAAGAAAATATCTTCCGGGTAAAGCAAAAGAACAAGCCGAGGAACAAGCTCGAATCATCCATAACAAACACCGACAAGCTCACAAGGCTATTGGCGACGATTTCAATGCAATTCGCGATCTCCGCTAATCCCGCACAAAAATGTGCCTAAAATACAACCAATAAAGTCGCAAATTCACCACGCTACTAGCGCAACCCCAGAAATCGACCGACTCCTCGAAGAGGCTCAAAAAATTATGTTCCCGACTTGTATAACTAACGCTCGGATTTTGGACCCCCAAAAAGTCAAAATCCCGATGTACGGTGGTACCACCCATCCGAAAGCACACTTACAAACCTTTCACATTGCGATGGGGAGATCAAAACTAAGGGAAGGCAAAAAAACGCAGGCTTTTGCTTCCTTTATGTCGAACATCTCCAAGGAGCAGCTCTCAAATGGTTTTCTCCATCAGAAACTTCCGAAAACTCTCTTCAGAATTCCTAAAACAGTACTCCATGTTCATGGATAGAGAAACTTCTGATGTTAATCTCTGGAGCCTTGCTCAAAAAAAAGATGAATCTCCCTGAGATTCCGTGAAGCGATTCAAAATTGTGATGTCGAGAGTCAGTGGCATTAGCGACAAGGTTGTCGTGGACGCACTTGGAAAAACTCTGTAGTACAAATCTAAATTCAGAAAATGGATAACTTTCAAAAAAGCGCGTACGATTCATGACACCTTGCATAAAGCCACATATTTTATTAACATCAAAGAAGAGATGAAATTTTTGTTGCAAAACCATCATAACGACAAGTACGTCCATCACGAAGGGGGGACCTTCAGGAGCGCATAATTACGCCATAAATTTGTCGTCCGAACAAGGACGAACGTTCGGAAACACTTGGTTTAGGAACGCCACCTACGACTAAAACGCCTTCTTAGAATTCCATCAGGCCAAGGGTTATTCCACGATAAACTGCAAAGTTCTCGGGGCAAGGCTAGCGGAAAAACTGCTCGCCGGAGAAATATAAGAAATGTCTAGTGTGAAAGATCTAATGATTGACCGACAGCATAGATCCGACCAAGCACCGCCAGGTGGCGATGCACCTCAAGGCCCCCGAACAGAAGAGAAGCATGGAAGAGGTTCTGAGGACAAAAGCAACAATGTCAATCGTGGCCGAGTAAACATGATAATTGGAGGATCGCAATACTGTCCAGATAGCGTATCCGTCAAAAAAACCATACCATCGCAAGGCTGAATCGTGCGCCAACTGGCCCGATCACCTTATCTTCATGTCTTCCGATTTGTCGAATATCCTCGTCGACAATGGAAACACCATATTCTTTTGCGATATGCTAAACATGATGGGCATCAAGCTTTCCGAAATTACACCCACGCCGAAGCCACTCACCGGATTCTCCGACACAATAACCATGGCTCTCGCATCAATTCAATCATGACACCGAATTCACCAAAATCATTGATTTCGCAGTAGTCGATCATCCTGCCATCTACAACGCGATCGTTGGAAACCTTGGATATATTTCATGAAGGCAATTCTGTCAACTTACCACTTAGGCATCAAATCCCTGACGCCCCATGAAATATCCGCAATATGGGGATGTCAAAAACAAACGAGAATATGCTTCTTAGCTGAGCATAAACTAAGACAGGTCGCAACAACACCACTGATCCGACCCAAACGAACGAGGACTACTCAAGCGTAGACCAAAAACATTTTGGAAAAAACCTGACAGCGCTTCTGAAAAACACGAACCAGATTCTTCAACTCCAGAATTGACTCAATCTAAGGAAGGCGACCAAGCCTTTAAGCCTAACATCCCAGACAAAATGGCGCAAACAACGCCCAAAAAAATCTTTGACCAAACTGTAGCCACCGTAGTTAAAATGGACGACGCAACATCGCCAAACGAGTGATCAAACTCACGGAAACCAACTAAACTACGAGACAGCTTGATCCCTGAAAAGGGTACGTCGATTTTTTTTGCGAGAAAAATGAAGTTNAGGGGGGGGGGGGAGTGGGTACATATACTCGTATACTCTCATCTTTCAAAATATATTCATTTTTGAACTTAATATTTTTGAAACTTTTCTGCAATAAGAAAAACACACTTTTATTTATAAAATTTCGCCATTTTCTTTCGTCACAAGCACATTCAACACATTAAGGATAAGCACAAAAATCAACGATTCACTTAAAAATGTCTAAATAAAAATAACTCGAACCGTCCCCGTGCGACATCGTACGAACTCTAAAATATTTTACGAAATTTATGTCGTAGAATTTAACTCGACGACATTTTACAAAACAAATTTCATAAAAACAGACTCGAAAATATTTTACGAAACAACTTTTGCAAAATTAAACTTGACAACATTTTATGAAACAACTTTCCCAAAATTAAACACGACAACTTTTTACGAAATAACGTTCATAAAATTAAACTCAGAAACATATTACATAACAACTTTCATAAAAACACACTTGATAACATTTTGCGGAAAAACTTTCGTAAAATTAGGCTCGAGAACATTTTTCGATACAACTTTCGTAAAAACGACAAAACTTACAAAACGAATCTCGTAAGTAAAACACAAATCAAAGAAACATCCAAAACAGAAACGACAACATCCTCAAACAAACCAAAATGTTTTTCTACCTAAAGGTTAAAACAAAACCCTTACAGCACCGCTAAAATATCTCTGAGCTTGTGAACACTTCGAGCATGAAATGTGACATAGCGAAGAAAAAGCAATCTTCAGCATCGTGAGATGTCGCAGATGCCTGAATAACCATTTTTCGACAAAAATACATTTCTCAATGAAAACTTCATCTTGGAAGACCAAACAATCATACACACTAACATATTCTCAAACACAAATCCTTTGCGAAAACTCGATACGGTAGCATCTACCATTGTGTTTGTTATCAACAACAAACCTCCAAACTCGCACGAACGCAGTCTACACAGACTTCAAAACCAAAACGAGCAGATACTCGCTCATGTATCTAACCCATCGATTGGCCCCGACGGGCAAACTAGTCACCAAGCCTTTCATAAGATCGGTTCTCACACATCCGACACAAGGATAAACATCGCTATAAAAACCAAAATTTTTGTCAACACTTCCTACTGACTTGAAAATAGTCTTCGGAGAGGTGTTCGGTTCCCGATTGTTGCGAGTCTATCAAAGATTCCAATATCGAAACAGAATTAGGTTGGAATCATAAACGGTATACGTAAGCTGGGATAGTCTCCACACCCCCTAAAACCAAGAGTAAAGCTAGGTCTTAGCCTAAACCCAACACACTGGTCTCTGAAATCTCTAAACATATTATCAAAAATTGATACGAGATCCCTAAACTTGTCTCATCGCTCACACACGCAAATCCACGTAATTTGGAAATGAGATTTTATGAAAAACTCGTACCCAAAACGGATAAGCTAAACATAGCGACAAATCAGAAAATGAAATATGAATTGACTATTTGTAATTTCGTCTCGACAACTAAACCATACATTCATATATTTACAAAAAATAATCCATTTTACAAAAGCTTCAAGGCAACTGGGATATAGAGCCACCTACGGCCAATCCAGACAAACTAAAACCGGCCACACACTGCCACAATCATAACCTAGACATGGAACATAATCCCTTTATACATAAAATTTTGTTTCTCACAAGTTGCACTCAAAGAAGCCAGAACACGACCGTCACGTCTTCATCACCGCAAGTAGCGGTGCTTACTTCTTCCGAAACAAAGGAAACATAGATCAGAGAGAATGGAAACTACATTTTAACACCTCTTCATATAACCTGAAATCTTTTCTATCCTGGTGTTATACGATAGCCGGGATGTTTGGTATGCCACAAGGTACCCTCGGAACCGCGACATTCACGATAATATTCGAATGTCCGGTACACTTTCTTGAAATGATCATTTGGCCTAGTCTAGTCACCCACGAGAAAGTCTAGTCGCCGACGATAAAGTCTGGTTGCCAACGTTAGAAGTTTGGTTACCCACGAAAAATTATGGTCGCCCACGACAATGTCTAACCGCCCACGACGAAGTCTGGTCGCTCACGACAAAGTCTGGTAACCTACGATAATGAAGTCTAGTAACCCACAACGAATTTTGGCCCCCACGACGAAATTTGGTTGGTCACGATGAAGTCTCGTCGCTCACGACAAAGTCTGGCCACCCACGACAAAATTTTGTCACCCACGACGAAGTTTGGTCACCCATGATAAAGTCTGGTCGCCCATGACAAAGTCTAGTCGCCTATGACAAAGTCAGGTCGCTCACGACAAAGTCAGACCTCCCATGATGAAGTCTGGTCGCCCTTGGTAAAGCTTCGGACTTTTAAGCCATCGGTTGTGCCTTAACTTACTTAACTAAAACCTCGGAAGAACACTTTAACGATTCTTACGAGCTGGGGGCTAACTGTTGGGGTCTAAAACAATCACGATGGGATCAATGTCTAAAAACTGTTATTGAAACAGTAGTTACACGATCCGAACTTCAAAATGCATTGGTCGGATCATTCCGATCAAATTAACAAGTCGCGATACTTCCGAAAGACCATAAAGAATATGTTACGAAAGAATCGGAAAAATCATGTTAGGGTCAAAAAAGGTACACTCAGAATCAACAACCGAGAAGTACGTGAACATATGAGTGATCCCAATCAACGGAACATGTTAACCAAAGTCACAATACTTCCGGAAATACATTTCGGAAGAAACATACAATAGTCGTCGAACAACTAGGCAAACACGTTCAGCTCGCCAATTGGCAAGATGAACGATGCATGTTTAGCTCGCCAGTGGCAAGTGGCGAGCTGGCTTCGTCTCGAACCTCTTGTACCAAAACTATGAAACCTATTCTTTTCATATGAATTCTAAAATAACCGTGTAGACGGTAACGACGAACATGTCGCAAAGACCGTATCATATCGCCGCATGAAAGGCCGAGTCTTCGATAGAAATTGTAAGAACACCTCGACTGCATAATGGCCCGATGAGTCCTAAAACGAAATAAATAGCCCACTTACGATTCTAGGTGGGAATTCTGACCAAATACGATGATGGTCACAACTTCTTCCACTAGACATAGAGAAATGGAAGGAATTCAGAAAAGGAAGATTTTCACAGAGAATCAGAGGACAATAAGGAAAACTGATAAGTTACATAGCCTATATAAGAGACGAGAAGAGGAAGAGCTAGGGATATTCAAATCTCTGCACCAAAAGACTTAGGGTTTTTATGCTTTTTCCGGTCTTAGAGAGCTACAACTCAATTAGATTATCAGTCTATGTTGTTAGATCTATGATATACTCGCTGACGGTTCTTTCGGCCGAGACTATCATCTGATTGTAACACGCTCATACGATTCATAATAAGAAATATTTTTACCCTCTTTCGTATTCTTAAATTCTCGTACTTTTTTCATTGGTTATCGTGATATGATCTTAAAATTGTTTGACTCATAGAAATTTGGGATCTCTGGAAAGTTAGAGTTATATCTGATTTTCTGTAACTAACGGAAATTGACAGTGCGAAATTCGGTTGCCATAAATATTGCTCATGTTAATTGAGGTACCAACATGACCTCTTCCTCTGCTTCTGTGACGCCCCATCCCGGACACTAAATCCGGAACAACCATTACACGCCGAATCACTAAGTGATTCCGGCCAGCCCAGTTCATTTTAATGCCTTAGCCGTTCTTAAGTCGTTTTCTTATGAGGTTCAATTCTGAGATTCGATTTAAGCCTTTAAAAGTTAGAGTTAATTTAAAATGCGGAAGCAACTTAGATAAAACAGGATTTTTATTAATAATACTTAAGATTCGTTACAACTTGAGAGTTTTGCTCTATAGGCTATTACAAGTTTAATAATAATGATCCTAACAATTATCCCGAGTTTATCACCACCCTTCTTGCGGCCAGGAAGCCTCATTCTAAGCCAAATCCTTCCTGCGATCCCCTTTACTACCTGAAAGTCACAAAACGTTAAGTAATCCAACCGGTTACTTAGTGCGTTAAATATGCTTTCCAATATGTTTTATATGCACGTTTTAACCCATTTAACCCGTCAATTCATAAGTTAATTTTCGGTTTACTATGTTCAGAATTTGGCCATGATTCCTTCAGTTTGGTCTGGCTTGGATCGGATTTCCCAATCTCCCCAAGCCATGTTCCAAACAATCCAGGACTTAGGCTAGAATCTGCAACAATCAATCGGTTGGTTGATTTTTCCTTAAGGCATAGCCGGACTGATCTTGATTCCAGGGAATCACCGCGGTTCAAGCCAATCAGTCCCGGTTATGGGCTTAAGTGTCGGATTTTGAGAATATCGGACAAGGCATAGGTCCGGTTCGGATTCAAGCCATTTCGCCGGCAGTTCCCATTCTGAACCTAGCCTAAGTGTTTTACGCACCTTTGCTTTTTGAAGATCGGTTTCCCGGACTAATCTTCAAATGTTCCCAACTTTCGGCTTGGATTACTTCAATGTTCCAAGCCCAACGATCGGATTCTTTCTTCCTTCAAGCCTTCGAGTTTATCTCAAGGATTTTTCGGAAATTTCCGTCTAAGTGTGTGTGAAAAATGATCCTTGGGCGCTCTATTTATAGAGTTGGCCCGTAAGCGCTTTAAAATGCCGAGCCAAACTTGCGCCCCTTCGAACATGCACGTTTGGCCGAACGAGTGCAAGTTGAGCATAACCGCCCAACCGCTCAACCGTCCATCTCGGCCCAACTGCCCAGCTAGTGTTCAGTCCACTTAGCTGGCTAAGTTGGCCAACACTTAGCTCGAGCTGACTGAGCTCACTTGAGCTTGGCCCGAGCTGACCTGAGCTGAATTCAGCTGGCTTAGCTACCTTAGCTCGATCCTTCACATTGTCCGAGCTAATTCTGAGCCTTTGAGCTTCCCAACGACTTGGCCCAAATCTTTCCATCTTTTTACTTAGCCTTTCGGACCTTCCTGGTCTAAAGGCTATGTTCACATTCGGATTCCCCCTTTGTCCGCATTGCCTTGAAGGAACTAAGTCCTTCGTCTCACTTCCCATAGCAAAGTTGCGGATCCTACTTGGCCATGGTTCGTTCCACGAACTAGTGAAGTTCGGGGACGTGACAAGTCGGCCCCCCCCTTGAAATGGATTCGTCCTCGAATCCGGTTCAAGTCCTTGACACTTGTCCGCTTTCTTGAACAGACTAGGAAACTCGGCTCTCATCTTGGCCTCTGTTTCCCATGTTTTCTCTTGATTCCCATCACATTCCCA
>OVBE01005260.1:0-22067 GCA_900406425.1 Iberis pinnata | reverse complement strand
AATCAAGATTTTCTTGAACTATTGCCAAATAAAAAAGATTGGACAAAATTAGTAAATGAACAAAAACTAAAAGGTGTAAATACCAATTAGTAATAAATAAAAATATAATATTTTAATAATATTAAAAAATGAAGCAAACCATTGGAGAGAATGTTGCTTCATTTTGAAGAAAATGCATTTTTGAAACAAAAAATGAAGCTAACCATTGGAAATGCCCTAAATAATTCTCTAAAACATTTTATATTTTGGAACGGAGGGAGTATAAATTTAAGATGATCTTTTATTATCCGATTATTCGTTTAGTTTAGCTATAATCTTCGCTTTTTTCTTTATGTAAGTTGGTTATAAATCCTCTAGAATATATCACTAAACCATTAGCTTACATTTTCTAATAATATGAGATTACGCACATAGAATCCAATATAGTTTATACTGTTATTTTCCATTTTCTTAGGGAATTTGTCATTATGATCATTAAGTTTAATTACCAATTCTACTTTTTCTTAAGTTTCAAATGCATATTTCGTAGTGAAAAATATCTCAGCTATTATAGAAGCTTCAACTGGATTGTTGATTGCTTTATAGCACTCAAATATTTCAAACAAACAGATTCAATTAGTCTCATATGATAAAGCAGCGGAAAACCTACATGCATGTATTATTGTTTTAACAAAAATATAACTCTTAAGATTTGCTCAAGAATCTAATGGACACTAAATTATAAGATTTAGACGCTAGTTAATTATAATTTGGAGAGACCTATAACTTAGAGAATGTTTAATTAAAAGCAACACAATATCTTGTTAAAGCACCAAGAAGTATAACTTAAAGTAGAAACTACTGTTTTTAAGGAATTGATTTGGGAAACATATTAATATATAATTTCAAACTAGGATTAATTCTTGTTCTAATTCTATATAATCTATAATTCCAAAACAATTAGCTAATGTTAAGAACTTCTTTTATTTATTTGTAAATGTAATCAAATTGGTAAACCATGTTAAACCTTGGATGTGTTTCTATTAATTATTTCTCATAAACATTATATCAACTAGCACTACAAGAAAGATACACATTTCCGACCATCATTTCCGACTATAAATGCATTAGCTACTTTAGAAAACCGACATGATAACATATTAACATGTCTCTAGTTATCAAGGTTTGATAGTTCCATACGACCTTAGACACATTTAGGTACTATTCATAAAAGATTTCGTAAGAATATTGAAAGTCAATAACCCAAACGAAAAACTCTTCATAAATGTATTCGAAGCCTATCATAAAATGGTTACTGCAGCGGGACTTAAATGAGAAAAATTACTATGTATGTCATTAACAGCTATCCTAATTATCGATAATACCACAATGTCTATAAGTTCCAGACACTACCATATAAGTGATAGGAGAAAGTCTATTTTACCCCTCCTGAAATGAAAAGAAGCGCCAGTTAGTAAAAGTAATTTTTAAAATTATTTTTAAAAACCAAAAAGTAACCACTCTTTAGTCATGTCACGGTTCAACTCCCCATTAACCTCTCCCTCTTCTTTTTCTCGCAACTTTTTCTCTCTTTCTTACTGTTTAATCTTCATCTTCTTCGCAAAATCTTCTCTGCTTCTTCCATTTTTTCTCTCTAAATTTCTTAAAAATCTTCGAAATGGATGCCTCTAGTAGCCGTAGGAAATCCAGCCGAAAGAAGACAAGGGACCTCGCACATGCAGCTATGGACGAACCCCGAGATCTGGTCCATGAAACAGGTTCTTGTGATTTCGTTCTTGACCCTGCTAAGCTCCCTCCGCGATTGTTCGTTAGTGGGCGTTATCCTCCCAGTGGCAGAATAAACTCCTATTCGAAGCCGGAGTATATTGTGGACCTAGTCGACGCTTTGAAAGGTACCCCTGACCTCGAGTTTCTAAAAGCTTCCTGTTTTGGGCCCCTGCTAGAATTACCTGTTCAAAAGTCGTTCCTGTCCGGCAAACTGGTCCACCAAATGCTCTGTCGATCGTTAATAACGGTAAAGAAACATGAAATGTGGTTTATTTTTGGTGGACATCCGTTTAGATTTTCTCTTAGGGAGTTTGGTATTGTGACTGGTCTAGATTGTGGACCTTATCCTGAACCACAAGAAATTACTAGGTTCCAAAACCCTATTGATCCCAGAAAACCGTATTGGAGTGTCTTATTTCCAGGAGATTCAGACGAAATCACCATTAAAGAAGTTGTTGACATGTTGAAGGCTGATTTTCTCCTACCCCACCGTGATAGGATGCCATCTTGGCATCGGAGGAGACTTACATTCCTTGTAATCGTTGAAGGAGTACTAATTTGCTCTAAGCAGCCTGTCAAAGCTATTTCCCCTATTGTTGAGATGCTCAAAGATCTGCATTTTTTTGAGGCATATCCATGGGGTCGTGAGTGTTTCAGATTGACTTTAAGGATGTTGAAACTCGGGGATAAGTTCAAGACCGTCAAGCTGCTGGAGGAGAAATTTAACCAGTCCCACACTGTAGCACATGGTTTCCCCCTTGCCTTCCAGTTGTTTTTCTTCAAAGCAATTCCAGAGTTGGAAAGGTTTTTACCTGATCCAGAGAACCTGAACACGTTCACGAATGAAGCTGTTGAAAGTTTGTCAGCCTTATAACTTTTCCATAATTCAAAAATTATGGAGGTTGAGCACATTGCCAATGTAAGTGCTTTTACAGTTTAATTTCAAAAGTTTCATTAATTTAAGCATTCTCTTTAAGTTTTAATATTGTTTTTTTATGCGATGTAGTTGTCCGTCAGACCCTACCTTGAAGATTCAACCCGTTTGATGGACGAGAATGTAAATGAGTGGGATGACGAAGTTGCTGACGAGTCTGTGGACTACCTTGAACTATTAATCGGCCAGAAATTCAAGTTCAACAAGGATATATGGTCAGGTGATTACGACAAGTGGCCATTGATATTGGTGGATTTGAAGTTGAAGGGGAAAGCTGTAAAACCAAGAGCGAAACCTCAAAAAACTCGTGGACGAGAAAGAAACAGACAGCAAATGTAGGACAACATTATGGTTCAGTGGATTTACAAGCTATCTATGAGCGTATGGACGCCCAAAATGTGGCATGTGATGCCGATATGAGAAGGTTTATCAAGGGTATGAAGAAGCCGGTGAAGGATGAAATCATTGACAATATTATCTGTGAGTTGCGCCATGCTGGTATTTTGCAGAGTAAGAACAAACATGTCTGTGACTCACAATCTGATTCACTGAGGAAGATTTCAGAGAAGAAAACAACTAACAAAGTCGTGGACCATTCCATAGGGGACAACATAGTCGTAGACGAGGATCGTTTTGATGTTCATGCTGCAGTCATTGCAGATCTACCTAAATCACATGGTGGAGGAATCTCTGTAAGTCAAATCCAAATCACCCATACTTATTTGAATTTATCATTTGCTTTTTTATTATGTGTGCTTAAATTTTCTGGTTAACAGACAGTGGACCACGTCGTACAGGACAATATTGAAGGTGAGAAAGATCCTTTGACAACTGATCTCGATGTCCTTGCAGACTCCACAAAGTCAATGGGAGGAGGATTCGTTGTACGTAAACATGTCTTTAAAAATACTAATTTTCCACTATAATTTACAATTGTAGCTGACATACATTTGCTATTTATTGTTGTCCACAGAGTCAAGACGAGAATAAAAAAAGAGTGCACACAGCAGGAGTAAATCAAGACAAATTGATAGCAACGGAGAAGGTAATCACATTAACCAATGTCGGCTGTATTAAATGAGAGTTAAACACCACTTCACAATATATTTTAACATGTAGGGTATAGCCATGGAGAATGTTAATGTGCGATTGGGAGAAGGTGCGACCCCTCGTACTCGTCTGATCGGTATAGTAGATATACCTTCTGGAGAGTCTTTGAAGGACGATATTTTGTCTGTAAATGTATGCTATTAGTTTCTTATGTGTTCACGTTTAATTGGTGGTTTCCAGGGGGTCATTACCACATAACTTGTCCTCACTTATTCATTTGATATTTACAAACAGGATGTGGACCAGAATGAAAAGGACGAGTCTCCAACAAACCAGACGAATGAAAGTATGTTGTCCACAAGACAGGTGAGAATCTAAGCATATTTTATCAAAGAAACATAATGATTATTAGTACACTGAAGCTACACAATATATAGCAGGAAAACATTGAAAAAGAAGCACATGGTGTGGTTGCAGAAGACACCCAATCATTGGTACGAGTTTATGAAATTTATACTATCGACTATTACTTACATATGTTGTTTCATACTGTATATTTTGTTATTTTCTACAGGCCAGAGATGAAAGAAAATCTAATTTGTCCATTGCACCAATCGAACAAGAGAAAGCAATATCAACTGAGATGGTAATGACATCACGAAACCATGATTTATAAACCGAGAATGGTAAAAATCATACCAATTTTACTTATTGTTTATAATTAGGACACGATTGAGAAGGTTGTAGGAGTAAATGTTAGTGGGAGCCATCCTCAAGCTGTGATAAAACAGAGGTATCACCTCCCTATAGTAGAACTACCTTCAAGAGATGATTCTGACGAGGAGACTTCCTCAGAAGAGGTACGCTTTGAATGTTATTTATTTTCATTAAATACCTTAAACCACAGATTTACAACACTCTTTAACTTGTCCATATTATTTTTGGTCCTAGGACATGGACAAAGAGGGACAGGACCAGTCTATAACAAACAAGAATGGCGATGGTATTATGTCCTTAGGGAAGGTTAGGCAAACCGATTCTTATTTTACTTATAAGCATGAAGACTACTTCCGAATATATACTTAATATAATTAATTTATTTTAGGAGAAGATTGACAACAAAGTAGCTGGGGTGATTTCAGACCTTCGAAAATCTCTGATTGGTGATTTCGATGTAAGCAAACATCAATTTACATGTATATATTTTCTTATGTATTATATCCATGCACTAAGTGTATCTCCCAATCTTTTATGCTTAGGCTGTCCACGAGAGTGAGCAATGTTCATTGATTGCAGACCCTACCACTCAGGTTAAAGAGGAGGCAACAACAGAGGGAGACCAGATAGAACCGAACATGATTGCGTCCACGCATAGGGTATGACGTTTATCGTTTTTAATTTGTAGACATCATAACTGTGGACATATTGTCATCTGGACATATATCGTCCACACTTGATAATTTTATAACCCTAACTAAAATTTTGTTGATCCGAGATGTTATAGCGGAGGTAGTGCAAAGGGTAGATGTCCCAGCCAGTGCAAATCCCAATTCAGAAATGACCACACCCGTAAAGGTAGTACACATAAATTGGTAATGTATTTATGTACAAGACATACTCAATAATTATAATATTGTCCATCAGGAAACTACGGACAGCAATCAAATAATTGGCCGTAGGGACGACTCTGACCGCAAGATCTCATTATCCACAGTTAGTTTGTCTGCGTAAATTCTTAGTAACATACTTGTTTTATGTCCAACCTCTTGCTAAATTGCGTACTCATTCCAATTGTTTAGGAATACGACATCGATGGACCAATTGTACCCCGTGGGAAACAACCAAATATCTCCTAGACGACACCCCAATATCAGGTACATAAAAGCTTCCATTTAAATATAAGTTATACATGCAATGTTTCCCTAACATTTCAATTTTCGATTTGGGTAGTCGGATGAAGATTATGGTAGTGATGTTAGCGGGGCCCCGACCCCCTCCTCAAAACCTTATTTTCCTGTAGATCTCCCAACCTATACGCCCCCTATCCCACATAACCAGTTGCTTTCTGTTGTACTTCCCAATCACATGAATAATTATGACTTGGTTGACATGGTAATAACCACCATGATGTCCATAATCAACTAGTAAACAAACATCGTTAATGTACATCAAGTTTCTAATCTTCTTTGTTGCGTTTATGCAGCTAACGCCTGACTTTCCTATGGAAGAGGATGTGGAAAGCTCCGATGAGAAACAGGTAACATTTCAATACATTGTAATTTACACTTTGTGATTACTGTCCTCATCTCTTAGACATGATCCATATAGACGTAATACCTATCATACGTACATGCAGGTGGACGATCCGGCTGTTGGTGACATTTCATTGGGTCTCGAAGAAGGACGTCCTTCTGGGGAGAAGGTACCCTTACCAGTGCGCACATTTCCTATCAATAACAATTATGTTGTTCATTCTACAATATTCTTACCATAGTAGTTAATCCCATAACATGTAGATTGTCCATCATCAGCAAGATCCGTCTACATACACACTTAACGCTGAAGTCAGGGATAATACCACTCTGGCTGAGCTCAAGAAGTCCAGTAAAAGACCAATGCTCGATGTTGATGTGCGTGATAAGAGGGTAACCAGACGTCCCAAAAGGTACCGACAAACTCTCACACCAGTAAATGTTGTCCAGCCAGATCATGGCCACGAGTCATTTACTCTTGTTGATGTCTACCTTAAGAAGAAATTCAATGCTGCATTAAAGAAGCACAAGGGCAAGTAAGTATATTGATTAGAACGTATTATGCAACTAACTACTAATCTTATAACTGCCTACTTCCTTTAATTATGCAACTAACTACTAATCATTGATTAGAACGTACAATGTCGATGGATATACCGTGCCTCGTTCAATTTTCAAGGACATTGCTACTTGGCAGAAATGGATTGACACACCGGTAAGTTTTTGAAAAACTCATTCATGCCTTTTTAAAAATAATGTCATCACTTATTATTCCGTTATTATGTTAGCATGTTGAAGCTCTGTTGAGTTTAATTTGGCGTCGACATGGCGAAGATTTTGTCAAGAGTGGAGCAGCTATTCTTAATAGCTGGTTCATCTGTTTGTTGGTTGACGAACATGCTCGATATCAGAAAGTGGGAGGTCTTGCTGGATGGAAATGGAACAGCTCAATCAAAAACTTGGTTCAAGGTTTCTTCCCCAGCCGGTTTAACAAACTACCGTGGTATTCTGTAGTTAACACGATTTACGCACCAATGAATTGGGGGAAGGAACACTGGGTTGGACATGTTATCAATTTGGAATCTGGTAAGATTGACATATATGACTCATTTCAGACAAATTTCTCGACTAAGCAGGTGGACGAGATTATGAAACCAGTGGAAGAAATCCTTACATTGGTCGTCCACGAGTTGGTCGATAATGTTTCTGCATTAGCCTATGTTCCAGTTGCATTCCAACATGCCCGACTCCCTAACGTATATCAAAACGAGCGTTCCAGCGATTGCGGTCCTCTAGCTGTCAAATTCATTGAGCTCCATGCGTAAGAAGTTGAATTCTCTGAGATTAATGAAGAAATGGTGGACAACATGCGGACGCGGTATGCTATTGACCTATATGAGGAGTATTTCCAACCACTCACTTAGTCGCGATTTGTGTCTTAAACGAATTTATGTTTAATTTCTCACTCTGATCAACTTTAACCAAACAATGTCCTATTTTGTCTTTTAGTTTTTAAATATTAAGTAAACAATGTACTAATCGTTTTCCATATTCCG
Source organism: Iberis pinnata (assembly GCA_900406425.1). Taxonomy (NCBI): domain Eukaryota; kingdom Viridiplantae; phylum Streptophyta; class Magnoliopsida; order Brassicales; family Brassicaceae; genus Iberis; species Iberis pinnata. The sequence continues at coordinate 14,508 of OVBE01005260.1, read as the reverse complement.
CTTTTATTTTCTTACGTGGAACCCATACTATGGACAAGTCCACGGTATCGTATGTCCACATGGTCATCGTCCATAGAGAATATACACAAATCTAGATGTTTTGTAACATATGTTTAGATGGAAATTACAGATGGTAATAATTCTGGTGATTTAAAACGTTAGTCTGAACAAGTTCTATTTTACTTACTGTCCAAACAAACTGTGTCCATTGATAAGAGACTAAAAATAAGATTAACATGCGTTCTTCGATACAGTTTTATAAGTTAACCATACGATAACTTTTGTTGGTTGTTATTCATCATCATGTCCATATATCATAAAACCCAACAACCTCAAATATGGGTTTATCAAAATACGCTTACTTACTACTTATATTTTTTCCATATGAATATCGTCCTTTTACAACATGTCCACGAATAGATAGCCTCCTGCCGAGTATCCAGTTCCTCAACATGTCCACGATTGATTAAAAAAATCAGTCCGAACAAGTTCAATTACATTTATTGTCCACACAAACTATGTCCACGATTAAACGACTACAAATAAGCCAACCTCGTGTCCCACATCAAATATTAATAATTTAACCATACAATAACCTCAAAAATTTCTTAACTTTCTTTCTAGATAAGATGTCCAAAAAAATAATATTACACATTTTTATCCATCACCACGAGAAGGGACTACATTGTTTACGTCCACCCAAAAATAAACAATTCATCACCATGTCCATATATGATAAAAACCAACATACTTCCAATATGGATTTCCCAAAATACGCTAACTTACTACTCCCCAATACCACAAAATATGAACCATCTATATTGGGTTCTTGCAGCTTACCCTATTATGTCCAAGTTTCTTACACCTTGTGCACTTCTTGTTCACCCACTACAATGTGTGTTTGTTACTTTCAAGTTCATATGTTAGCATAAACTATGTGAGAAATGACAAAATCATATCGGGTGTTCCCCTCTAGATGGTATCCTAGTTGTTTTTGGTCTCCCGGATCCTCTACTTGTCTTTGGTGGGTGGACATCTTCATCAACAGGCGGAACCTCTAGTTATTTTTTCTTTCCAGGTGGGAGTATTTTCTCCGTCCAAACTTTCTCCCACGTTTTAACCGAGTAACTATCGTCAACAAGAGAGTAGATGTCTATGTTTTGTATTCCAACAAATGCTAGTGCATGACAACATGACACCAACAACACATCGAACACCCTACAAGTGCAAGTTTTGTTTTCTAAATCAACTGTAAAAACGCACCCATTTCTATCATTTACCTGATATATCCAATCAGTTGAAGCTATTACGGCACAATCTGTGGCGTCTTTCAAATGATCAATAAGGATGTCCTCGATTTGTGGTGTACATCTCGTGGACGTCCTTCTGGATCTTGCTCTCCTTGCGCAGAACCACTTCATCAGCATCATTCTGATGGATTCCACCATTGTTGCAATTGGTAACTCCAAAGCTTGCTATAGTACAGTGTTCAACGATTTTGATATGTTGCTACTCATAAGGTTGTAACGCATACCTGAGAAATACGCGAGTATCCAATGTGATAACCTTATGTTCACCAAATACTGCGCACATTTCGGGTTACGACGTTGGATTTCCTCAAACCAATACCGAAAATCATCAACGGTGTAGGCTTTTGCCGCGTTTGAGACCATGGTTGCGAGACCATCACATTTGAACTTATGTTTAACGTTCCTACACATGTGTATTACGCAAGCTCCATGTTTCGCAAGTAGATAAGCAACTCTCAACCCGGCATATATGGACTGATGCATATCGAAAATGACGACAAGATCCTCACTGTCACTAATGAACTGGCTTAATCGGCTAAAAAGTCATGTCCACCCCGCTGTGTTTTCACCATCGATAACTCCAAAAGCTAATAATAAGATTTGGAAGTTGTCATCTTGTCCACTTGCTGCCACCAAAGTACCTTGTTATTTCCCCTTTGCATGTGTCCCATCTATGACAATAACCTTTCACAGATACTTAAAACCTGCGATTAAAGCCCCTAGAGAAAAAAATAGGTATTTGAACAATGTATGTCCACTTGCCGACTTAACAGTTTTCATTGCTGAAATGGTCCCTGGATTTGTTGTCTTCAGTAAGTGAAGGTACATGGACAAGAACTGGTAATTGTCTTCATCACTCCCTCTCGCCTTTCTCATGGCGATCACCTTTGTTTTCGAAGCCTTCATATACGATATAGTGACATTTAACTCCTCCAAGACTAATTTCGGTACATCACAAGCTCTAGGTCCCTTTTGTCCATATGCATATTTCGACTTGATTAGCTCTCCTATAATTTCAGCCGTTGTTTTTTTATCGTACTAGGATCGTGATTCCACATCACATGTGTGTTTTAGATTCGTTGTTCGTATTTCCATATTTTCAGAGTCCTTCTGTTTTGTAGCATATATCCTCCAATCGCATTTCTTGTCCTCGTAAATCATAATCATCCTTTTTTGTCTGAGCTTCTCACTTTGAAAATGAATAACCTTTTGACTGAGTAAACTGATATTGTGTTATGCATTTCAGCCTTGTTTTTGAATACTAAGCCAATATAGAATGTATCGTCCCCTTTCTTCAAATTCATGTTAACTTTATCACTTCTTATCATCTTAATGTTGTCTCTAAATGGCTCCGGATCCACTACAAATAATTGGTTGGATGTGTCTCCGGATGGCCAAGTTTGTTCATGTCCACTATCCCCATCGCTAATACTATTCTGAGGACATGAGGTATCACCAGAGCCCCCAACGCTATCGAAGTCTTGTCCTCCATTAAACACAACCAAATCTTGTCCACCCCCTTCCATTGTCTTCTATTTCGTCAAACATCAGGCGCCTCTTAACAGAAGTGTCTTCCCCTTCAAGACGAACGGTGCGGCGTAATTCTTGTTCACCGTTAACACCAACTCGACTAATTACATAACTACTATCTTGTCCCCTTAACACATCATGTCCCTCGACATTATGCTTGCTTTCAAACTGATCTTGTCCACCATAAGGATGTTCGCCATTAGTTGTTGATTGCCCCCCCCCCTCTGAATTACGTCCTTCACTCAGGGTGACACCCCCATATATCTATTGCCCATCATGTACATTATGTCCTTCAGGATGACATTGTCCACCACTGTTATCTTGTCCACCCCTAGAATGTTGTCCCCTGAAAATGTGTCCACCGTTAGGATCTCCTTCTCGAACAGAATCTTGTTCCCTAACGTATTTATGATTCCCAAGAACATGTTTCCCCCCAATGTTTACGTACTCGCTTAAACAACCATCATGGTTGGTACTCAATTCTTCAGTCCCCCATGGAATACGGATGTCCACCCCCAGTATTCTTACTTCGGGCGACGGACTCTATATTCAATAAAAGCTCAAGATTACCTCCACAATTTCGTGTCCCACGCATAGCACTCTGTCCCCCAGTATAGTCCATGCAATGGTAGGGATCCCACTGTGTGGGGTACTCAACTGCAATCAAATCTGTCATATAATTGAAGTCGTAAGTGGGAGACCCCTCGTCACTTGCATCCCTTGTTTCATCTCCAATGGAAATTGTATGACCAAGTTTTTGCTTCTTACTTGTCTGTCCACTGCAATCAAACATGTTATCACCTTGTCCACCAACTGATACGTCCACTGCATCATTTGCATGTGTGTACACATTCTCCAGGTGACTCACTTGTTTTAAAAATTCTTGGTCTTCATATACACAGTCACCCTTCTGTCTTTCATCATATATTTTGTCCACCACTTTCTTCATGGACAAGTAGAACTTCAGTCCACTCTCGTCATGTCTTTCCCTTCGAAACATGTCTAGGCTCTCATCAGTTTCCACAACAATGGGTGGCATTTTGGCCTGTGTGAAGACTGTGTCACAGCTGCCAACCCACAAACTTAAGCTTAGTATTTCCCCGTTCCGAATGCATTTGCCACCTTCGTCTTGAACGTTTCGAAGTTGTCCATCTCACATAAAAAGACGCATTTGCCATATACATTTCTCGACACACGGAATCGCCAACTGCCATCTCCCAAGCTATTCCCCCACAATGACCAACACTGGTTCTTTCATTTCACCTGTAAACCTGAAAAATAAAATAAAAATCATATTTGATCTCGTCCATTAATGAAGACAATAACATTTGCCGACCATAATAACATGCCTACTACCACACAAACATCGTATTTATTCTTGTTCGAAGAAATCAGACAAAAAGAATTTCATTAATGGTGAGTAAATGCTCTCACCTTCGACTATTTCTTCTCTTCAAAAGCTTCAAAACAAAGAGAATGGGTACATAGATTTATTTCCCAATATCTAGATACCAATTGTATTTAGTTTTACATCGGATTAACTTTTTACCCAATGGTTAATGCAATTAATACCAATTAATGCTATTAATTACACCTGAAAAAAGTTGTCACATCACCTCTCCATACGGCTCCTCCTTCTTTTCGCGTCAATCCTGCGCCAAATGTTCAATGGCACGTTGGTAAATATTGAGGAGGACAAGATCGTAATCTACCTCTTACCAGAATGTCACACCTTTATGGCATGTGCGATTATTTTCTAACAATGTGGCATTTCGCGCCACTTTCAGTGCTTTTATGGCATATCCAAAAAAAATTCATAAATTAATGAACAAGTATTGGTAGGCCCCATAATTTTTGTGGAGATGAACGGTCTTGATTTGACGTCTTTCAACACGCGTACGGTAGCTTTGTGGTAACCGTAACATCAGATCATGCGATTTTTGCTTTATACTTTAGGGGCAAAAATTAGAAAAAGCTGAAGCAAAATTCGGGTGCTTCTCGCGTACCGTATCATCATCTCTCTTTAGCCTCTCCGTTACCGGCAATAAGTTGACTAATTGAGGTACAAAAACTTTTGATTTCTCCAATTTTTCAGCCATTCCGACGTCACTATAGCTTTTATTCGTTCACAATTTTCTCGCTTTCAGAGTTCACAACGATTTACTAAGCAACTAGGTTTCAATTTCTTATAGATTTAGCTTTCACTAGCTTCTGCTCTTTTTGTCCAAAGGATAGCTTTTTCTGATAAAGGTTTGATTTTGTTGTATTCGAATTCCTGGAGAAGGTAGAAATCGCATTTCTTAGACGACGCAATCGAGGAGAGAGATTGAACCAAATTCGTTCAATTCTGAAATCAGAAAGGGCGAAAAAATGGTACGCCTCCGAACTTTGCATTAGGGTTTATGTTTCCTTAGATAACTTTTGTTGATGGGTTTAGAATCGCATTCACTTTGGATTTAGTCTAGTTTTGAACGTTGTTTCAGTCATATGAAAGCAAAAGTTTCTGGGTTCTGAAGAACAATGAGCATACAAGTGAGGAAGAATCAGTGTATGATAATCCAACAAGAAACGAATCAAAGCGTCCTCATCCTTGGTTTGTCGATTCTTCTCGCTCAGAGATGTTCCCAAACAAGAAACAAGCAGTGCAGGATCCAGTAGGATTTGGAAAATCACATGTTGGTCTTCCTTTATGGGAAAACTCATCAATGTTTCAATCTGTCTCGAACCAGTTCATGGACCGGCTTTTAGGCACTGAAATGCCAAGACCCCTTTTGTTTGGTGACAGAGATAGAACAGAAGTTGGTAGTCATCACCAAACTAAGACCATGAGAGAGACCTATATGGAAGGCACATCTGTTGAATTGTCGATATCTAATGGCACGGAGGTTGCTGGAAGTTGTTTCAGCAGTGATGCAACCAGGAAACTTCCAGTTAGTCGGGTTAAGGACACGATGAGTACACATGTTTCTTTACACGGTCATAGTCAAAGGAAGATAGAGCCATCTTCTATTCAAGCTTGTAGCCGGGAAAATGAGAGTAGTAGTTTTGTGAATTTCGCACTGGCAGGTCATCCTTATGGAAATGAAGATTCCCATGAAATCACATTTGGTGAAATTAACGATGTAGATGGTGTTGGCTCTAGTTCCAGTGTGGTTGAAAACTACCAGTCTTATGTTCAGGATCCAACTGAAACATCTGATATAGTTTATGGCCAACAAAATGGGAGTTCTCAGACTGGCAGTGGAGTTGTAAGTGAACAACAAGTGGCTAAGCCGAGTTTGGATTCTCTTCCAAAGAACAAAGCAGAGACCAAGACCTCAAAGAAAGAAGCTTCCACTAGCTTTCCTTCAAACGTTAGAAGCTTAATATCAACCGGTATGCTCGATGGTGTTCCTGTGAAGTATGTTTCTCTCTCACGTGAGGTAAAATCTAAATGTCTAAACTCAAAATTATTTTTTGGCACTTATTCTTAAAGTCCTAGAATTTGTATAACATCAAAACAATCTAAAATCAGGAGCTTCGAGGAGTCATCAAAGGATCAGGTTATCTTTGCGGATGTCAAACTTGCGATTTCACAAAGGTAAGTCAACATAAAAGTTTTTCTTTTTTGTTGCAGAAAACTCACCTATTACTAAATTGCTTGGAATGTAATCATTGAAGGTGCTTAACGCATATGCATTTGAGAGGCATGCCGGATGTAAAACTAAACATCCAAACAATCATATCTACTTTGAAAACGGGAAGACGATTTATCAGATAGTTCAGGAACTAAGGAACACTCCAGAGAGTATGCTGTTTGATGTAATTCAGACTGTATTTGGTTCTCCTATCAACCAGAAAGCATTTCGCATATGGAAAGGTCCAATTTTTTTTCCCCTCTTCTTCTTATTTAAGGATTTGCACTTTATTCTGATTTTGGAAAATGTTATGTTTTTGAGAATTTTCAGAATCATTCCAAGCGGCTACTAGAGAACTTCAGCGTATCTATGGCAAAGAAGAACGTTCTTTTTGAATATATAACATATAGAGGTGGAAAATTGTTAACATTTTGTACTTCTCCTTTATAATTTAAGAACTTATGCATACAATACAAAGGGAAAAAATCTTTAAGATTCTAGTACCCTCATGAACAAACTAGTCCAGCTCCAGCCGTCTGGTCTGTTTGGCTCATCTTGATCGTTGCAAGCTACAATGAACGATGGAGTTGTGACAACAACAAAAAAAAGGTTTTTAAGCACTTAGCACAATGAAATGTGAAGCAAAAGGAATGCTTTAAAGAGATTGTAATAAGTAATCTTTGCTATCGAGCTTCTTCCACATTAAGATTTGTCTTGGTATTCTGAGATGAGAAATGACTTATTAAGCTACGTAAGCAAACAAATGTAGTTTTAGTTTTTACCATAGTATCTCGAAGAACTTAATTCAGTATTCATCAGCGAGTGCTTGACCCTTTGATTTTGGCACAGCCTGAAAGATGTTTGCCAAGTGCAATTAGTTTGACTACTCTTGAATCAGGCAAACAGGTAATGACGGTATGAATGAACTAGCTTGGATTGTACCCTACCAATATTTTGGTGACATTATTTGAAGCGTGCTTTTAATCCAATTTCCATTGTCTGCACTCTGCAATAAGGTCAAGATAACAGGTCCAAAACAAAACAGAAATGTAAAACCAAAGATGTTATGAGTAGACAGACAAAAATTAACCGTTGACGGATGACTCGTCTGTGACATCATACACCAATAAAATGGCCATTGCCCCACGCTAATATTCTTCAAACTAGGTATCTAGATATGCTTACAAGCTAATAGTTGAATATAGAGAAATACATTAAGAAAAGAAGATTGATTGATACGATCAATTTCTTTACTCTTAGAATATAAGCATAGATGCGTTAACGCATAGAGTCAAACAAACCAATTCTGGAGCTATCTTCCCTTTCCTCCCTCTTCTTCGATTTGAGAAAATAATAGACAAGAGACGACATCTTCAAAACATCAAAAGTTCTCCTACTTGTGTCGAAAATGCCGACCAAGCCTCTGGTTTTGTCGACACGGCCGTCCCTAATTGCCTGACAATAACATACCATCCCAATCCCAAGAAAGAGCAATCCACCTTTCACGAAACAACAGCTTGACAAACTATCCCATCCACTATAGACGTTGTACTCCAAACCCATAGAATCCATGGCTGTGAAAAAACTCCAAATGTCCTTCAACATACATTTATGATTTATGTATTCTACTTGGAAGTGAAACGTCTAGATAGATATGATTGGGCATAAGAGAAAGCAATTTTTAACAGAAAATAAATTGAAAATTACCGTCTACATTTTCAAATATTTGAACATATGCGCAAAACACAGACGAACAAAATGGCATATACCTATACCAGGTAAAAAGAAAACAGAGACCGCATCAAAAATTCTAATGCCTTAAATTTTGTGCTCAATCAAGATTTGCTTCTAACCACAGAAGATTGCAAAGTATTACTGACAAACAGATTCACTTTTCAATCCTGGACTCAGTAAAAGAACCCAAGAACTTTGCCACCAACATTCTTTCTCCTGGCTTCTTCATGGTCCATAATACCCGCAGAGGTTGTAAGGACAATGTAACCAAACTGCACATATTATGAACTCAATGTCAGCTTACTCTAGTTATAACATCACTCAATATAAAACAAACCATATTGACAGAGAAGTGAGAACCTACCTTATCGGAAAATACTACTATATAAAATACTAGATTAAGAGAAGTATATTTCACATTAATTAACAATGAACATGAATGTTCTATTTATATACAAATCTAATTTACTCTTAACTAACTTCTAAAAATGTCTAATACTGTCAGGGTCATAACGAACAAGACTTGACAGTAAGAGAGCAAGAACAAAGACCAACCTGTCTAGAAGGAAGAAGACGAGCGGTCCAACCTTCAATCTCTTTAACTCCAACATCAAAACGAGGACTGATGACTCCACACTTGTTCAGCCTTCCATTAAGCTCGACCACAATCTTACCAGACCTATGGTCATCAACGTACTCAAACTCACCAATGTAACCTGCAGTTTCATTAACAAGTCTAAAGTTGACCAATCATTAGAAAAGAAAAAACGAATAATCTTCGATCAAGATACCGTGTTTTTGCATGACAATAAGAAACTTGATGATGACTTTAGAAGAAGGCCTGATCATAACTTGTCTCTTCCCTCTCTTCTCGGCATTGTACATGCTCTTAAGAGCATCGTTAAGCACACTGATTCTCACCATTTTTCCAAGACTCAAAAACTGAAACCAAGCAAACAACAAATCTGAGATACCTTAACAAGGGAGATATCTACTTCAATGCACAATCAGGAATTTCCGAAACTGATTCTAACAATAGATCGGATACAACACGAACCTAATGTTTAAGAAATGCGATATTTAAATAAATCTAATTATACTTTGATCCAATACTATCGATATAAACAATCTAACTCAAATTTTCAAGCTAAGAAAATCTTCAGAGAAGTATACACGTACAGGTTACGTAGTGAATGAGCAGATCCAAGAATGAAAACAGGAATCAAGTTTGATGTTGTCGAGATTTTTGTAACCTTGTGAAATAGAAGTGGCAGCCGCTCAAACCTCTCCCGCGAACGCCGAATAAAAGAAAAATGAGCAAAAGAACTAAATACAACGAGTGAATTAGGTTTTTTGCATTTATTGGGCCGTCTATGAAACTTAATTTGAAATCCTAATGGGCCAATAATATAGTAGTCTGGACTTGCTTGCTCCTTTCTCTGTATTGGGGGTGACTATGAAACTTTTTTCTTACACCCAAATAAATTTACTGAGGCATAGATGGTATGGTCACAAATAGTTGTTGTGTTTGTGTATGTTATTTTGGGACCAGTATACACAGCGGTCTAAAGGTTTCGGCTTCATCTTTATATAAGTTAGAGGACGACGATGCACAAAAGGCTTTAAAAGCTTTGTATGGCAAGGTTAAGATCCAATTCTCACTATCTTAAGTAGTGTTTACTCTTGGCTTGTGATATGGAATGAATCTACAATCAGACAAAATTGGACTTTTTGGTGTAATCTATTCAGTGAGATTAATAGATATGTTTCACACTAGTGTATTAATTATTGACTTCCTTCAAAAATTGGAGTTGAGTCTTGCATTTGGTTCTTTGTTTTCAGATTATTAATAGCATATTAATACCAATAGAAGTTGCAAAGGTACTAAAAGAAACAACAAGAAGTATGAACAGTAACATAGAACATTCTTTACAAGATGACTTAAACTCTTCACCAAAATTGTTCTCGAGTTTTACTGTGTTATAATTATAAAAAAGAAGTGATGTGGTTTGCTGAGTTAAGGTGTTCACCTACAAATCTGAAGCTTCAATTCAGTCCCGATTTTAATACGAAGCTCCTTTAGGGTGAGCATATTCAACTCGGATGTTTCTTCCCTCGAGTAACTGAACAACAGAGTAGGCAAAGATCAATAACTAGAAAGGGCTTTGTGCCAATGTTTTTCCTAGATTGGTTTCGTGTACAAACCTGATTGTTCATTGAAGCTAAGGCATTTGTAGCTGCTTCTTCTGACTCAAATAGCACAAATCCATAACCTTTTGATTTCCCGCTCATGCGATCGCATATTACTCTCACTGCATCGTTTACATCACACAAGAAAACATAAAAATTCAGGCAATGAATATACAAATCCATGGAAGCACTTACAAACTAACAAACTGTACGGTGATCTTACCATCTATAACCTCACCGTATTTTTCAAAAGCATCCTTCAAAACAGGTTCGTTCGTGTCGTAGCAAAGCCCTGCAACAGTGTTTACACTTTCAATGTTTCACGCATTTAAGCAAACATTTAGAGTGCATTTCCATCAAATATACTAACTGTAATTCCCTAGGTATTACACTCCCAATAAATAGCCTTAAAACGAATTTGGTGGTAGCCGCATTCCAAAAGAGACGATTTGTAATTTCTACGAAGAAGTTTAGAAGAATCCGGGAGTGATTAAAATACCTCCGACGAATAACTTTGAACAAGATCCTCTATTAGTTAAATATCGCCATTGATTTGACGACGAAACGCTTCGAAGTAAAACAGAGAACATAATTGTTTGATTTCGAGCAGCAAGCAAATTAGCTCCGTAAATAGCTAGGGTTCGTTAATTTTAAAGGACATTCATGAAACCATTTAAATAAAATTAGAGTCGCATAATATTAGGCTTAAAACCGAGAGGGTTTGAACAAAAGCGTATAGAAAGTAATATCTTAATTAGGAAGGGATACTGAAATAACTTTCTAACCCAAATACATCGAAACTAAGATTCAAAGCTTGAGCTTTTTTACAATACCAAAGTAAACATAGTATTAAGATTCAATAAGATCTAAGCTTTCTTTGGAGACTTTGCTGGTGATTTCTTCGAGCTTTCTTCAGCGGATTTAGCAGCAGTCTTCTTAGGTAGAAGAACAGAGTTAATGTTGGGTAAGACACCACCATGAGCGATCGTGACTCCACCAAGAAGTTTCCCCAATTCTTCATCGTTCCTGATTGCAAGCAGAAGATGCCTTGGAATGATCCTTGTTTTCTTGTTGTCTCTCGCAGCATTACCAAAGTTCCAAAACCTGAGTCAAATTTTGCAAATCAGAAAAAGAAAAAAAAATGATAAAAGCTCTCAAGTAAAACCAGATCTGTGGTAACCGGAAAACTTACTTCGGCGGCGAGGTATTCGAGAACAGCGGCCATGTAGACAGGAGCTCCACCACCGAGTCTCTGAGCGTATCTACCCTTCTTCAGAAAACGAGTGATTCTTCCAACGGGAAATTGGAGACCGGCTTTGACTGATTTCGAAACTGATTTGGCCTTTGGACCACCGACCTTTCTTCCTCCGAAACCCTTCTTCACTTTTCCGGTAGTTTCCATATCGATAAAATGCACATATTAAACACTAACTGTAAGAATGAGAAGAGAAAGTTTTGTAGATTTGTAATTTGACATTCCCGGTATTCCATGTAATTTATAGAGTTCCAAAAAGAAGGGAATGTCTCTAATCCGTTAGATGAAGTATTATCAACGGTTGTTGTTGAGTAATGCACGATCCTTGCCTTTGTTGATTAGCCAATAAGAAGCGTGATGTGTTTTTCGAAACGGCGCCAGATTTATTATTTGGTCTGCGTTTTTGAAAAGTACCGCTTTCGATTTGCTCTCTTTACTTTCGTATGTTTTCTTAAGATTAAATTTTGCAATTTGCACAAAGAGAGCAATTAGATATTTAGATTGATACTCCTCTGTTTTTTACATTTTTTTTTAATAGATATATTAACTTTTAAATTGGGAAAAAGTCAAAAAAACCACGAACTTTCAATTCTAGGCCATTTAAACCATGAATTTTTAATGAGCCATTTAATACATCAATTTTTTTATCGTAATCTATTAAAAACATAAATTTTGGTTGACCTTGCTAATTAAAACATCACATTAGTCATACGTTAATTATGTTTAACGGTGTTAATAATTTCTTTTACGTAACTAATCATGTTGTTTAATAAATAAAAAAATCTCAAATCGATGTATGAACCCTAGTTTGATGAAAATTAATTTCTTCATTTCTCTTAACTAATGGCTGGACGACGATTAAAACTTCCTACTCGTCGACCTAATTTGATTATGAGAGAAGATGATGACCATGAAAAAGAGAGTGGTGACGTTGATGAGTCTATCAGACAAACCAAAGGTACGTGAAAGTGTTGGCGTTGATTTCTTCATGTCTTTTTTTATTCTTTCAATTGACGCGAATGTGTGTGCTCATGTGGGTGTGTGTGTGCTTTTGTGTATTAATAATCATTGATTGAAAATTCCCACATGAGCATAGTGTGTGAGTGTGTGCGCTTATGTTTATTTAGTGTGAGATTCTTATTAATTCATGCTTTAATCACTTGTGAATTAGATGGTGGAGATGGTTGTGAGACTGTTGATGAAGAAGAAGTTGGTGATGTGAATATTGAAAATGATGAGGCTGGGCTTGGTGTAGAAGTAGAAGAAGAAGAATGTGGGGACTTGTTTGTTTATTTTGGTGAAATTGCTAGAGATAAAAGGCAAGAGAGTGATGGGGACAGTGGAGATGATATATGGGATGATGAAAACATACCTGATCCACTGTCATCTGACGATGAGGAAGAGGCTGAGCGCAAAGAATTGCAATCGAATTCAGTCAATAGTGAGGAGTTGATTGCATTGGGAAAAACATATGGATGTGCTGCTGATTTCAAATTGGCACTCCTCAGGTACTCTCTAAAATCAGGATATGACATTAAGATGTATAGGTCGGAATCATCAAAAATTGGTGCTAAATGTTCTGACGAAGAGTCTAGATGTCCTTGGAGAGTCTACTGTTCTTATGAGAAGAGAAAACATAAGATGCAAGTGAAAGCGTATGTGAATGAACATGTTTGTTTGAGGTCAAGATACTCGAAGATGCTGAAGAGTTCATCGATTGCGATGCTTTTTGAAGAGAGACTAAGGATTAATCCGAAATTGACTAAGAATGAAATGGTTGATGAGATAAAGAGAGAGTACAATCTCATTGTTTCTGATGATCAATGTGCGAAAGCCAAGACTAAACTTTACAACGAGAGAAAAGCAAGTTACGAGGCCAATTTTTATCGGTTGTGGGACTACTAAGCAGAAATCATGCAGTATAATCCTTATTCTACCATGGAAATAGAGACTATTCCAGGGGCAACACCAAATAACAAACAAAAGTTTGATAGGTTATATGTTTGTTTTGTATCACAGAGAGAATCTTGGATACAAACATGTAGGCCTATCATAGGATTAGATGGAGCTTTCTTGAAATGGGATATAAATGGCCACTTATTAGCTGCTGTTGAAAGAGATGGAGATAACATGATTGTTCCCATTGCATGGGCTGTGGTTGAGATTGAGAACAATATCAATTGGGAATGGTTTGTCAAACTTTTGAAACTCGATTTAAGGCTAGAAGAAGGAGAACGAATCACTATTATATCAGACAAACAGAAGGTATAATTATCATCTAGTAATCACTCACTGCTTAACATAGTTATTATAATTACAAATGTTGTTAGTGTAGGTTACATCATGACGTTAGAGAAAAAGAGGTTGAGAAATATACATACCACTTATGTATTTGATTAGGCGTTTTGCTTGCTTATGTATTGCATATCTTATACATTGTTGCTTATGTATGGTTTCTTGAATTACTAAATTTTGATGCTTTAAACAATTATGTGTTTTATTTCTTGTATGGTCTGCTCAATGCAGTGAAAAATGAGCTTCCAAAAGCTGAGCATAGGATGTGTTGTAGGCACATTTTACAAAATTGGAAAAGAGGCACCAAAGACCAAAACTTAGAGCGTCTATTTTGGATTATAGCACGCAGCTACACACAAGGGGAATATGATGACAATCTCCAAGCCTTAAGGAACTACAATTCAGGTGCTTATGACACATTAATATGTACTAACCCTTCTACATGGTCTAGGGCATTCTTTAGAACTGGCTCATGTTGTAGTGACAATCTAAACAACGTCAGTCAGTCTTTTAACAAAACCATTAGGGAAGCGAGAAAGAAACCTATACTAGATATGTTAGAAACTATAAGGAGGCA
>OVBE01005259.1:0-22067 GCA_900406425.1 Iberis pinnata | reverse complement strand
TAAATATATATATATACACATATTTAATTTTTAATAATAATTCTAAGCTAATTGGTGATAATATATATTTTAATTATATGGTCTTTTTAAATAAGTTATCTATTTTTAAAAAATCAAAATAAATAGTTTATGAAGATTTTTAAATTTATTTATATAATTGGAGATATGTTTGGTTACATAGACTGTAGTAAAACATATTTTAAATTGTGTTTGACAACAAAGATAGTACATTTAGTTTTTGCCGCTTTTATCCTTAATGAATATTTTTTTGTTTGTTCATTTTGACTAATGGAAAATAATGCAATTTTCAATATAAAGGTCATTTTTTTAAAAAATATCCATTTTTAATATATAGGAGATTTGGATAGAAGTTACTAATATTTTTTTGGATATTTATTGAAATGAAATGAGACAATCGGATGTCCACAAATATCTGTAAAATTCCAGAATATACCTAAGTCCAAATATACGTGTTTTTAAGGAGCAAAATAAATCGCTAAATTAGATATCCGTTAAAACCAAGAAAATTAACAAATATTAAATTTTTATGAGTGATCAACTCTACACTATTACCAACACTTGAGAAAAGAGCAATTAGCCAAGTATTTAGATATTCAATGCTTTTCAAAAGTAGCAACAATTACGCAGGCTTTTCAGAACTTGGAAGCAAACAAATGAGAAATAACTAATGAACTAAAAAGAGAACAAGTTCAAGAATAAAAATGATAATTAGCAGAGCAGCTAGTCATAGCAAGCTAGAACCAATTGAGATGCTTGCTATTGTAGTTGCAACAATTGTAATGGTAGTACAAATCCTCCTTAACAACATTCTTGTTAACAAAGATTCACCTTTTTTAGCATATATTTCTCAAACATGGTTCTTCTTTGCGACCATGTCCTAGAAGAACTCCGTCAATATAGGCTCGTAAGAAGGCATCTTAGAATATCGAGGAAAGTAGTTAATATCAATTATAAGGTACCTATTAGCATCTCTCGCATCTCTCATCACGTAAAAGTTAAAGAGATTAAGACATATTGATTTCCTTATAGCCTTTGCTATGATTGTAGAGGAAAAAAAAGAGTAGAAGTGATGATCGTAGAAGAAAAAAAAAAGACAATTAGAAAAAGATATTTTAACTTTTAACTTAAAATATAAATATAATAATTAAAAGTAAGATTTAATAAATAATTTATCTTAGAATTTGGGTTACCTATTGAATATAAAACCCGAATTTTTAATAGTTCCTAAATGGGTATTAACCTAGTGCGGTATATGGAGACTGCTTGACAATAAGCGTTGGATATTCATCATTGATAAGAAAAATATGGTAGAATGATTGATTTGGAATCTAATTTTACTTTGTAAGAAATGAAAAGATGGTCTTCGAAGACTTCAATATATATTAAAGTACGGCAATTTGGAAATCAATTACTCCCTCTTGTGTTGGATGATTACTTAGAAATTCCACCAATGATTGTCAAAAATATCGTAAAGTTAAACTTTGTTTGGATTTTCAAAAAAGAGAATGCATGCGTTTGGGTGTGACATTTAAACGTAATGGTGATGATCAAAAGAGCATAATGGAATTTGATTTGAATAAACCGACATAAGGTTAAATTGATGAAGAGGTTGACAATAAGCCTCAATTACCGAGAGAATATGTAAGTAACTCTAGATTAAATGATAAATTGAAAAGCCATCCTCCTAATGTTGAAGTTGGTGGTAATGATCAGTTGATATCCGAATTTTTTGTCTGCGGAGATAAAAAATTTGGAGTAGTTGACTGTGTAAGAAATGATCAATTTTTCAAAAACAAGAAAGAATTGATAAAGACAGTGAAGATATGCGAGTAATGCCTTGATTCACATTGATAATAAACTGTACAATATATATTACAAGAGCAAAGACAATTATGTATGAAAATATATATACAATATGTGATTGATCGTAATAGATACTTTAGTATCCTTAACATCCCCCCTCAAGATGGAGGGGGAAGAACCACTCCAATCTTGTCTCGAAGCTCAATAAATCGGGTTCTAGGAAGAGGTTTTGTGAGAGCGTCAGCGAGTTGATCTTGGGTGTGAACATGAGACACTCACTATTGTTTGCGTTGAACCTGACCACAAATGAAGTGGTAATCAAGTGCGATGTGATTCATCCGTGAGTGAAACACAAGATTATCACAGAGAAACATCGCTCAGACATTGTCACAATAGAGCACATGCGGTTGTTGAATGGTGATTTGAAGTTCCTTGATCAGATTGGACAACCATCTTAATTCTGAAGCTACATTTGCATCTGCCCTGTACTCAGCCTCGGTCGATGACCGTGCAACACCAGTATGCTTTTTGGCATTCCAAGATATAGGATTTCGACCAAGGTATACCAAATAAGCATTTTTGGACACATAATCATCAGAATCACCCGCCCAGCCAGTATCTGAATAAGCATGTAGGGTCATTGGAGTAATGGTAGAGAAAAATATATTCTGTGTGGGTGTGTCGGACAAGTAGCGCATGATGCATTTTGCCGCCTGCCAATGAATATCGGTTGGAAGATGCATGAATTGTGAGAGGTGGTTCATTGCGTAGCTTATGTATGGCCTAGTGAATGCCAAATATTGATGACTTCCAACAAGAAGCTTGTAAGAAGTCAGATCAAACAGTGTTGCACCAGCTTGTAGTGTGAGCTTGAGAGTATGGACCATGGGTGAGGTGACTGGTTTCGTCTCGTGCGTACTGTGACAATGCAGGAGTTCAATTATGAATCTGCGATGCGAGAGATGAAGACCTAACTGCAAAACCGCTCTTGAGGCCAAGCATACCAAGCACGACCTTGGGGCCCATTTTATTTTTTAAATTTTTGTTTAAGAACCGGCCCATTGTAATTTTTTTAGTTTAAGAATCGGCCCATTTTTTATTTTAGATTGCAGCCTTCAAAATCTCAAGACAAGCTTTGCGTTACTCTGAACGTTTTGCTTCAATGCTGAGGAAAAAATGTAGTGGTTCCGCATCTTTGACATAGAAACGCTTAACCAGTAAACAGAGTAAGCTAGAAATTGCCTCTTGATCATTTCATGTTACTAATTGTCATCGATATATACCAGGAAGCATAGCAAGGTAGACCCAGATTGACATACAAAAATTAAAGTATCAGACAGAGAGTTTTGAAACCCAAGTGTGAGAAGATAGCTTCTTAGCTCTTCATACCAGGCCCGTGGCGCATGTTTGAGGCTGTAAATTTCTTTGCGGAGTCGGCAGACGTGTGTGGACTTTTTGGGATTGATAAACTTCTTTGTTTAGAGTACCCTGGAGAAACGTGTTGTTGACGTCTAGCTGTCTGATTAGCCAAGAATGAGAGACTACAATATGAATAACCAAGCGAATTATCATGGCTTTGATAACAGGACTGAAGGTCTCTGTGTAGTTGCGACCAAGTCTCTGATTATACCCTTTCGCTACTAGTCGTGCTTTAAACCAGTGAAAAGAGCCATCAGATGAAAATTTGTGTGAAAATCCACTTACAACCCACAATATTATGATTTTTTTGGATGTCGTGGAACCAACTGAAGCATTTTATTGCGAGTAAACACATCAATTTCCTCAGCCATAGCCTTTCTCCATTGTGGATCACGTAGAGCTTGGTTCACTGTTCGAGGTTTATGTGGGAGATGGTGGTTGATTTGGGCAGATAGGTTATACTTGGGATTTGGTTTATGAATCTAGTTTTTGGGATGAGTACGCATTGGATGATGATTATGCGGTGGTGAGGAATAGGGAATTAGGGAGGAAGGTGATGAGGATATTAGATCTTGGTAAGTGGGCTGGGTCGAGTTATTTGTTGGGCTTAAGTTGGTGTTGGGCTAAGGGGATAATTGAGATTGGGCCTGAGGTATTGGTGGGTCTACAGATGAAGCTGGTTTTTGGGCTTGAGACGAGCATTGACCTGAAACAGAGGGTGAAGAAATCATACTTGACACCGATAGCAAAGGAGTGGAAGTAGGAAGTTGTTGAGGCGGAGGGTTGAAGTCGATACGTGAGCTCAGATATGATGATTTTGGAGTATGGGTGAGTGAATGATGTCTGTTTCGGGTTGAGATGGATAATATATGAGTTGAGCAAATGGATATATATGTTCATCGAATTCACATGGCGGGAGAGATATACACGACATGTGGACAACTTATGACACATGTAAGCACTCAAGGTGAGTGAATAACCAATAAAAACGCAGGGAGTAGATCATTGGTCTAGTTTGTTTTTGTCATTGGGTGATGCATTGAAGAGTTTCTGAAATGGAGATTGCTGATAAAGTACTGGAGGTGGGAGAGGATTAATTAGATACACCGCAGTGGAGAAAGAAAAAGTCTATTATGTGTTCAACATCTTGGCATGAGAAAGTAAAGACATACCGGTCTCGACAATATGTATGTGTTTTCGTTCTAAAATCTTGTTATGCTCGGGTGTATGCGGCAAAGTGGTGTAGTAACTGATGCTGGAGTCTGCAAGAAAGGACTTGAGAGCAACAAATTCTCCACCATTGTCAGAGTACAAGGTGCTAATTTTGCACCTAAACTTGTTTTCGACCAGCACTTTGAAAGGTATGAAAACCTCTTTGACGTGCGATTTGTTCTGTAGAGGATAAAACCATGAGTACCGTGGTAATGATCCACGAGCACTAAGGAGTACTTGAAATAGTCTTTTGAAACAACTGGTGAGGACCACAAGTCTGTGAAGATATATTGTAAAGGCTGGATAGAAGTGATGGATGTTTGTGAAAAAGGCAGTTTATGACTTTTATTAATTCAACAGTCAACACATAAGCTGGTTTCCGGTACAAAATTACGAAAAACAGAGAGAAAATTGAGAAATAAATGATTTTAGTGTTTGCGCAGATGGATGACCAAGTCTAAAATGCCAAACATGAAAATGAATTAGTTAAGAAGAAGAAGCAAAGTTTTAATAAGGAGAAGGAGGAGGTGACTGCCACAAGTACAAATCGCCTTCAACCCTGCCGTGAATAAACGAAGTTCCCGACTTGAGATCCTTCACATGAAAGTGTGTAGGAAAGAATTCAACATTAACTCTGTTAGAAGTGCATATCTTATATATGGAGATAAGATTCTTATGTAAAGTAGGTACGCACAGAATAGTAGACAGTTTTGAAGTATGGGTATGAGAGTGTAGAGTTAGTGAACCAGAATGAGTGATGGGAAGAGTAGATCCATTTCCAAGGAGAACGAAGTTTTCACCATTGTAAGGCTGATGGATGGCAAGATTGGCTAAGTCTGTTGTCATGTGATGTATAGCTCCACTATCCATGAGCCAGGTGGAGTCAGAGTTGTTGTTGACAACGAGTTTTTCTTGAGAAATCCAATTGGACTGATTAAGATTTGTGCCTGAGTTGTTGTAGTTGCTTTTTTGTTGGAATTGTGGACACCTTTGGCACTATGCCCATAAACTC
This sequence comes from Iberis pinnata, assembly GCA_900406425.1. Lineage (NCBI taxonomy): Eukaryota > Viridiplantae > Streptophyta > Magnoliopsida > Brassicales > Brassicaceae > Iberis > Iberis pinnata. Next base: position 16,600 of record OVBE01005259.1, on the reverse strand, counting down.
CACAAAGCTGACATTTTCCCTGATAACATTTGGTGTGTGTTATCACTACGCTGAGACGTGTTGTATGGTGCAGGTTGGAATTGGACAAGAGACTGCTGCCAGTTACTGGAGAACCTTTTTGTTTGGAGCGGCTGAGAAGAACGGTAGTGATTGGTGGTGACATTTGCTGAGACTGGAACCACCGGAGAAGAGGGAGCCAAAGTCAGGAGATTGGCTTCAAAGTTGAGAAGCTTTTCGTGAACTTCAGTAAGAGTAGGAGGCATTTCACGACCGTCCAATTGATCGACTAAATATTTATATTCATCATGTAAGCCTTGATAAATAAAATTCAGTTGGTCTTCATGATCAATAAATGTGCCTAAGAGAGCCAATTGTTCAATCTTGGTGATAAGAGATAGCATATACTCATCAATTGTCTTGGTACCTTTGGAACTGTTCTTGAGTTGTGTCCTGAGTTGTTTTATGTATCCCCTACTTTGTTTGGCATAGGTTGATGCCAATTTCTTCCAGATGTCTGTTGTAGTGACATATGTGGAAATAAGTGGTTACACAACGAGAAAGATATCATATGTTAACCCACTGTAGATTAGCTTGTTTTGACGTTTCCACATGACATATTGAGGATTTAGTGTTGTTTGACCATTTCCAACAAAAATAGCAGAGGGAGTGGTTGAACCGTCAATGTGAACAGTAAGTCATACTCATCTAGAAGGGAATGAACCTGAAGGCTCCACATCATGTAGTTTGTGGAATTACGTCTTGTAACATTAGTCATGTTGATGTAGAAGATGGTGTTTGGGGGTAACAACAATAGTTTCTGATTTATGGTGTTTGAGTTGATGAACAAGGAAGAGAGATACAGAAAAATTGAAGGCAAAGAGTCGAGATAAGATGAATGACGGCAAAAGAAAAATTAGGTTAGCAGAGGTGGCTATGATACTATATAAGAGTAATGCCTTGATTCACATTGATAATAAACTGTACAATATATATTGCAGGAGCAAAGACAATTATGGTATGAAAAATATATATAATATGTGATTTATCCTAATGGATATTTTAGTATCCTTAACAACTATGAGGTATATTGAACTACTTATAAACCAAAATAAACCGAAAACACAAAATATCAAAATGTGTGGAATGATCGTTCCAAAAAAATTCGTAATTTATGGACAATAAACATAATGATTGTTAGTGGACTGGTCATTCCATATATTGCCCATAAATTGCATATTTTTTTGGAATGATCGTTCTATTTTTTTCTCGGATTTTCTAGTTAGTTTTTTTTCTTTTATTTATTCAAAAAGTAGAAAAATCATTCTATTCTAGAACGATCTTTCTGTATAAATAACGAAATTTTTTAAAAAATTATTGTGAGTAAATGAGACCTAAGTTTTGAAAAAGGTTTAGCTTTACAAACTTGTGTAATAAATGCATAATTTCATAATCACGGGGAAAAAACCTTTTAACTAATTCTCCCTTGTATTTTACATATTTTCTCCATTTTGCAAATTTTTCTTTCTTAAAATAAAATAATAAAAATGTTTTTAATTACGATTTATAGTTTAGTTACAATTTTTATTTTTTATATATAATTGAAAAGAGTGAATCTTTGCGTCCAGCGAAGTTGGTCGTGGCTCTGTCACTTGGTGAGCCTTAGGACCGTTTTCTTCTGGTTCAGATTCGTGGTTTTGTAAGTCACTCTCGACTCTATATATAGGGTTATGGGTGGATTTGGTTAGGCTTGATCCACCCTGCCAAGTTGCTAGTCGTGTGGGTTTGTCTGTTATTATGAATATCCCTCGTTTTTTGATGAATATTTTAGAGTTTGAGGCTTGGTTAGATTCAATGGCTTCTATGAGTTATCAAGAAGGTTGTGCTTCTCTTTTAGTTGGTTGGTGGTTTGACTCTTCTTTTAATAAGATCATGTTTTTATGTAGTTTTTGATCGTCATTTAGCGTCGTCTTAAGTTGATAGACTTTGCAAGATGTTTCTCTGCATCTCTCTGCAAGTAGGTGTGATTGCCACCTTCGCTTTAGTTAGGCTGCATTGTGGCGTTTATCCGATCGTCTCTTCTCGAGTTTTTGACTTTGCCGCTTCTGGACTTCTTTTGGCATTCCTCCTGTCGTCGAGGTTCCTTTTGTCCGGTCTTCAATTTTAATTATGAGAGGTAGTTTATGGAATTACATGAGGATTATTGGGCATGATGCTTGTTTTGCTCGTGCTCCTAAAGCTTTCCGTTTGCATGAAGTTGATCCGTCTACTTAAGTGCTTAGAGTGGCTTCTGATAATCGCTTTATTTTCAAGTTTCGCTTTAACTTTTTGTTTGGCTGTGTTTTTTCCTGTTTCTGTTGTGTTCATTTTTTTTACTTATGATTCTTTTCGAGCTTTGACTCATGGTATATTTGGATTTAGCTTCATGAAATTTTTGAGTCTTTTAATCTAAATTTGGAGGCTTAATATGCTTGGTGTTTCATAATTTCGTCTGTTTAATTTCATTATTATTAAGGAGAAAAAAGAATGAATCTATGTGTTTGCAAAATATAATAATAAAAAATGATTTTTAATTAAAAAATATTAAGTTTCACTAAATAATAATTGACCGTCGTATGTTATTTCCTTAGAGCATCTTCAATCTATTACTCTTTTTCTACTCTATTATAGAGTGCTCTAAAATATAGTTGAATTTTTTTGCTCCAACCCCTCACTCTATTTTCTACTCTATAAAAAAATATTCTAAATATATTATATTTTCATTTTCAAACTATTTTTCAATTGTATCTTATATTTATAAAATTTGCAAAATGACCCCAATTCTTTTATATTCTTGAAAATACTAAAATTTCATAATATTATTTAAATAAAACATTTATTACATAACTAAAATAGTATTACATCATAAAATATTAAAAAAATTACATAATTTTGATTCAATTCATTAGTGTATTTCTCCCAGAAATGATCAATTAAAGTATTTTAAAGTAATATATAAGCTTCTTTATCTTTGATTTTCTAAATCAATTTTGTTATTTGAGTTCCATATTCTATCCTATCCATGCATATATTCAAGCACAACAAAAACATATTTTACAAAAATGGGGTGTTCAACAAGAAGATCAACAAACTCCTCATCCATCAACTTCATTTGGGCAATTTTTTAAAGGCCTAGGAGGATCCATAAACGATTTACCGAATTATTAAGTGAATAGTATTAATGTGGTTAAAGTTATATGTTTCTTTTAATTTGTTTTTATTGTGTATTTTTAAATTAAGTGGCTAAGCTTAGTTAAATTTGTGCTTTATGTTGTTTTTTATTGTGTATTTTTAATTTTTTTTTCTTCTGGTGGAATAATTTACATGACGGATTACACGGTTGAAACGACAACCTACACACTAATGCCAGCGAAAAAACATATTTTTTCGGAGACAAAATACCAAAAGAGGCAGCCACATGGAATAGAATGATTTAAAAAGAAAAAAAACTAATTACTCAAACTTAACATACAAAGAGAAAACCAACAAAAAACTCAAGACCGAGCAAACGAAAGGCTACTGCCGCGACTAAGGCGAAACAATGGTCTACCAACAAGTGCCGAAACACAAACAAAGCCTCATCCAACAACGAATAAAACATATCTCACAAATAGAACAAACGACTGCTGGACCCGGAAGAGGAACCACATGAGATAAACCATCTCAAAGAACTTCTAAGGATGGCGACTAACAAGATCAACAATGCACTTTTAAAGACCAGACCGAACAATTTGGAATCTCACCCAATTTTGAGATGTAGAGATATGGAGCGAGAGCAGCACCACCCTAAAGATACCGAACTCTAAGAGGACCATATCCAGGCTGAAGGGAAGAACCAAATACCCTGAAATAACACCAATAGACAGAAGCCAAACCAATTGATAGACCAGGCCAAACAGCTTAATCGGAGACCTCCCAGTAAGCCAAGACCACAAGGCTGATACAGTAGAACCAAAGGAACCCGATGAAACCGTAGAATTCCAGCCCGAACCCACTTCACCAGAACCGAACCCATGACCCATTGATTCCAAGACCCCACAAACAAGGATGATAAAGGCTAAGTGGACTCGGAGGCAACCCAACGATCTAGCCTCGAGCGAGCAACCTTTGAACCAAAACGTGAAAAATAACACCAGCCTACTACCACCTCCCAACCAAAACTCGGCCAGATCTGAGAGACAACTGAACATCTAAACAAGGTGAAGGATTTCAGGATGTTCAAGTAAGTCCTTTTTTATTACCCAACTATTTATTCTTAATTTATAAAGTTGATTGCTTTTTTATTTTTTTATTTATTAACCAAGGATAGTATCAGCAATATTATTTATTGTTTCCCATAACACACCAAAATCACTAATTACGTTCCCCTACCTATCCATTCCCCCAATTTGAAATAAAAATACACCTAGTTTGCTAATTCACTCTTTATATTTTGGATTTTAGGTTTATATTTTGGAGTTTTAAGTTTATATTTTGGGTTTTAGGTTTATCTTTTTTTTTGTTTATATTCTGGGGTTTAGAGTTTATGTTTTGGGGGTTTATAAACGTAGGTAGTCCGACTATTATTTTCAGTAGTCTGACTATTCCTGAGTTTATATTTCATTAACAAAATTTACTATTCACTACTTAAAAAATATAAATCCGTTTTAAATAATTTTAGTCATGTTAGATTCATCAAAAATATATTTTTTAGGTAAGTTTTGTGATTATATTATTTGATTTTACATGCATTTATTTTTAAAAAGAATGAAGGAGGATAAAAAAAGAAAAAGAAAAAGAAAAAGTTGACACCTGACAATCTCTCTCATATGTTGTAGACAATGCAATAGAAGGAGGACGTGTGGACTACTAGAGGGACACAATTGAGATATACAATGTATATTGTTTCCAAGTATCTAATTATACCAACTATGATTATTCACCTAATATTGAGCCTACAAATGAATATCTTGCTTATTCACCCTTCCTTTATTATCCTCTAAAAAGGCTCGAGAATTTTCCCTTTAATTGTAAACGTTTTTGACCTTTTTTCCCATGGATCTTGATACAAACTGATTGTATTTACGAAACAGCTAGAGATTAATACTCAATGTAAAGAAAAAATCTCTTACTCACAATGTATAGAGTATACAATAGAAACAAATCTAAAACACCAATGAGCCTTAGAAGCTATAATAAAAGAGAATTGAGAGAGAAAATTATCAAATCTTCGCATGAATGTTCCCTCTTCGACTTCATCAAACTTTTATACTTCAAGTGCTCTGTTTTGTTCTGTTATTCCGTTAAAACGCCTCCAACAAACTTCTAACACACTTTTAAAACCAATCCACTCTCCTGCTTCCACGTGTCTACCATTTTACTATATCAAATCTTTCCTAACCAAAGAACCTTGTCCTCAAGGTTCAGTAAAATCAGGATATTTAAGCAGCAAATTATTAAACCATTCCCAAGTAGATTCAGAGATGTCATGAGCAATCCATTTCACCAACACTTGAGTTGCTGCTTTCCCTTATCTATGAATCATTCTCCTCTATAAAATTAGTTAAGGTGGTTTAACCATGATCTCATGATGGACAAAAGGTAGTGTTGATGAAGTTAAATCTTGTCCAACAACCTCTTTGAGTTGTGAAGCATGGAACACTGGATGAATGTGAGCCTGGTCAGGTAGCTGCAGACGACAAGCAACCTTCCCACACCTATTTGTAATCTTATAAGGGCCATAATTCTTTGGAGAGAGCTTCTATTTAGACTTAATCACCACAGATCCCTGACGATAAGGATGTAACTTGACATAAACCAGTGTACCAATATGAAGCTCCCTTTATTTTATGTGTTGATCTGCAAGTTGTTTCATTTTGTGCTGTGCCCTCAACAAATGAAACTTCAAGATCAAAATCATATTCTCTCGTTCTTGTAGGCTCCTAGCCATTGTGTCCACTTTAGACTCACCATGAAGGTAAGGCAAATGCTGAAAGGAAAGCTGGCTATACACAATTTCATAAGGAGTCATCTGGGCGGAGGTATGAAAGCTTGTGTTATACCAAAACTCAATCAAAGGTAACCATTTACACCACAAATGTGGTTTATCAGCACACATACAGCGCAAATATGTCTCCAAACACCTATTAACAGCTTCAGTTTGGCCATCACTCTGTGGATGATACGTACTAGAATATTGAAGTGAAGTACCTTGCATAGTACACAGCTCTTTTCAAAATTCACTCAAAAACACTGCATCCCTATCACTCACAATCGACTTGGGAAACCCATGGAGCTTAAACACATTATCAAGATATGTTTGTGCAACAATTAAAGCTGAATATGGATGAGATAAAGATAAAATGAGCAGCTTTACTCAATCTATCCACCACAACCAAAATAACAGATTTGCCACTTGATAGAGGAAGTCCTTTAATGAAATCCATAGAGATATAAGTCCATATAGTATCAGGGATTTCAAGAGGTTCCAATAAACCTGGAGAAGCATCAATATCATATTTACACATTTGACAAACTTCACAACTTCTGATATAATGTTGAATGTCTTTACTCATATCATTCCAATAAAACAGCCCTTTAACCCTTTGTAAAGTTGTATCTCGACCAGAATGACCACCAATACCGAACCAATGTAACCACTGTAAAATATCATCCCTCAATTGCACATATCCAAGAACAACAATCTTAGTCTTTCTCCTTAACACATCTTGAACCCAACTGTATTGTTTTTTCCCATCTAGCTTCTGCTTGAGTAAAGCAATAAAATGTTTCAGTGCCAAATCAGTCTCATATCCTACCTGTATTCTGAGCATAAGATCACAATCCAACACAGAAATTTCCATATGTAAAGTTTCATACCCCTCTACACGTGAAAGAGCATCAGCCACCAAATTCTCCTTCCCTTGTTTATACTGAGTCTCATAATCAAACTCCAGTAACTTTGGCAGCCATTATTGTTGAATTGAAGTATTCAATCTCTGTTCCAAAAGGTATTTTAAGCTTCTTTGATCAGTTTTAATGATGAAATGCCCCATCTGTAGATAGTGTCTCCATTTTTGCACTGCAAACACAATTGCCAGTAGGTCTTTCTCGTATATAGATAGATGCAATTGTCTTCCCTTCAAATGTCTACTTATATAGGCCAATGGGTGACCATCTTGCATAAGCACTGCCTCAATTCCGTGACCATAAACATCAGTCTCCACCATAAATAGTCTATCGAATAAAAGTAAGGGCAGAACAGGTGCAGAACATAAAGCTGTTTTCAATTGTCTGAAATTATCTTATGCATCACTGTCCCATTCGAACGAATCTTTCTTAGTCGGATTTTTCAAAGGTCTTGCAATGGAGCCATATTTCTTGACAAATCTACGATAATAGCTAGTAAGGCCTAAGAAATCCCTTAGTTGCTTAACATTTTGTGGAATAGGCCAATCTGATACTGATTTTAGCTTAGCATGATCTGTTGAAACACCATTTGCTTCTATAAAATGTCCCAAAGAATACACTTTAGCTACTTCAAAAGCACATTTAGTCATCTTTACAAACAAATTGTCTACCTCATCAACATGAATACTACATGTAGGTGTGTAACACGAGCTTCCAAAGATGCACTATAGGTGAGTATGTCATCGAAGAAGAAAGATGGAAAATGGAGGCTTTGTGTTGATTATAGGGGACTTAATACCACCACTGTCTAACATCTCCTGAACCTTTTTTTTTTTTTTATCAATTTCATTCTTTTGATAAACAGCATATATGTATGGTCTTTGATTAATGAGATTGGAACCTTCTATAAGCTTTATCTTATGATTGTGATTTGGCCTGAATGGTGGAAGAACTGTAGGTACTGAAAAGATGTTTGAAAATTCTTCCAACAATCTTGATATCTCAGGATATTGACTATCTGTGTTCATAGCTGAATCAGCAGCTATGGTAGACATAATGTCTAACACTTTCTATTCCAAAGCACACAACATAGCCATTTTATTAGAAGAATCTTGCAATTTGGACTACCTGATTGTCTTTATTTCTTTCACTGATCCTTGCCGAAGACCATGAAGACACTACAGAAAAATCGCGTATCTATGACGGTCGAAAAACGCTATCTATTTCTATTGCAGCGTATTTAAAAACGTTGTGTCAACGCCCGCAACAATAGGTATTTGACCTATTGTAGCGCTTTTTTCTTTTGCTACAATATCTCTTTCAAATACAATGTTTTTATTAATACATAGTACCTTTTATCATAGCGCTTTGTTAATGTTATTTTAGATTTTTTTCTGTTATGATTTGAAGTTATATTGTAGCATTTTTTAGTCTGCTATAAATTTATTTGTTATCTTTTTCACTAGAAATTGATTATACATAATCTTCTACACAAATTGATACATAAATTTATACTGAAATTTATATTTACCAAATAAGCATAATTTTTATTATTTACAATCACAACAAATTTGAACAGAAATCACAAATATTTATATCACACATACATTACAAGTTTGAGAACGTAATCAAAATTACTCAAATGTAAATAAGATTGTCATTTGGCCAAGCTATTATACTATCCAAAGCATCAACAATGACTTTGATTTCAGAATTTGGTCTCCAAACAGCAGCATCTTCGACTAAAGGAGTAACGACCCATACCTTACTTGCATTGTGACCCAAGGGAACAAAATGAACTAAGTCTTCTGGATTTGTTGAAAATTTTTTACCTTGAGCAACTTTGATCCCATATCCATTTATATCTAAGAGGAAGCATTTCTTCTTCTCTTTTTTTTTTTTTGTTATTGATAGAGATGTTACTTGCACTCTGCATATAAATTCATCAAATATTAGTAAAATAATCATTTTCAATCTTATGATATTGATTAGTTACTTACAGTTGCTGATCTAGATTTTGACATTGTTTCATCCTTTCTTGATTCTTCATTATCCATTTCAATCTTATGGAAAGGCCATGCAATGTTCTTGCCAATTGCTTCACCAATCAGGAACCTTTCTTCATTTGGTCTCCATAGATATTCATCTTCAATATGTACTTTTAGTACCTTGAAAATAGCAGCATTCGGACCCAAAGGTATGCTGTCTACAAGTTCTTAAGGATCAGTTGACACAAGACGACCCTTAACAACAATGAATTTTTCCTTCATTTGTAGCATATTGATAGATGTAAATAACTAAATTATTAATCCTAAAAAAACATAAACATCAAGATTTAAGAGCTTGCAGAGGCACCAACAGTCTTATTATTAGATGACAATTCCAGTTCATCTATGATAAGCTTATCAAGCTGCCATGCAATTTTCTGTCAATAGTTTGGCCAAGTTTGGCAGCAGATGAAGAAGGCCTCCATAGAGATGCTGTTTCATTTATGAAAAATGTAACAATAACAGCTCCTGCATTAGGACCTAATGGAATGGGACCAATCTTGTAACTTGGTTCATCTGAGCATAATTCTCCTTCTCCAATGACAACATCATCATCTGGTTCACACCAATCTAAAATCTGACACCTAGGTCCTCTTTTGCTATGATCACTCACACCATCACGCTTCTAAGAGAAAAATAAAATGCCAAGGTAAGCAACTTGTAAACTTATGAACAAAAAATTGTGAACTTACAGTCAATCCACAAACTACATCCTCCAAACCACGAACTACATTCTGCAACTCAAGTTGTTTGTCTTCAAGCTTCTTTACATGTGAGTCCCTTGCCTGCATGAATGCTATCTTGGTAGTAGTTATCCCTCTTCCCATTCCTCTTATTCTTTCTGGTTTTTCTTTTCCTAAGACTTGAGCCACATCATCTTCTTTAACATTCATACTGTCAGTTGATTCCATTTCACTATTTATTGATTTGATCCTTTCTTGGTTCCATATAATTTAATATTAAGAGAAACTATTAGAGATTAAATATTCTTGAATTCTTACAATTTTTTTTTGAAACTCTGGCTTCACGGGTCTTCCATCTGAATGTGTGTGTCCTGCAACCCAAAACTTACCCCTAGTGATCTTTGTGGGATCTGAACTCTTTTTCTTCTACAATAACATAATATAATTGTAATATATTAATCGACATAAGTAAAATAAAGAGAATACCATTTCATGAGCTAAGCGGACCATTCCTTTGCGACTAGTTGTGTGGGGGAATTTGAGATCTCCGTAATTCCCTGTATTTATCACTTTGTCAACCTACAAGTAAAATAATACAGTAACATAATTAGTAATGCAATACAATATTATAAAAAGTAAAATAAAATTATTTTCTAACCTTCCAGTATGGTAAATCAAATAGAATAGACCTCTTCTTCCACCTCCATTGGTCACTGTCTTCTTCATACTCTTCTTTAGTCAAACCTGATCTTTTCCTTTTGATTTAATTCCCCAAAGGTTTCCCAAAGTCATTATTAAAATCCTTAAGGACTTCATATATCTCAGCTCCATATTCAATTCTATTAGTAGTACCTAACTCAAATGTGTTATCAAACCACTCTCTTCTACTTCGATAAAGATGACCAGGCCTGAGACGTATTCTATTGCCCATATACACATGCTTTCGACTAAAATTCAACCACCTAAAAGGAGTATCTTTCCCACATATGATACATGCTTGTTTGCCTTTTACTTTACAACCAGCTAAGGTCTCCAATCCTGGATAGTCACTGATACACCAAAGTAATATAGCTTTAAGTGTGAAATTCTCCTGAGACAATGAATCAAATACCTCGATACCTTCATTCCATAAATCATTCAGATCATCAATCAAAGGAGCCAGATAAACATCAATGTTGTTACCTGGTGCAGTAGGACCAGGAATCAAAAGAGATAACATTATGTTATATGACTTCATACACAATGTTGGAGGCATATTGTAGTTCACTAGTAAAACTGGCCATGTACTATGGTTTGTGTTTTGCAAAGAAAATAGATTCATACCATTTGTGAAAATATCAAGCGCAGGTTTCTTGGATCAGCTGCAAATTGTGGCCATTTAGCATTGACATGTGCCCAAGTTAATGAGTCCACTGGGTGATGCATTGTTCCATCATTTGAACCATTACTAAAATGCCAATGCAAATTCTTAGACATTTTTTTGATCTAAACATTCTCTTGAATCTTTATTTTATAGAAAAGTACCTGAGTACTTTTGCTGGAATCCCATTCTTTGTCTCTCCAGAATGTTTATCAAGTTCCCATCTTGAAGCACCACATCTAGGGCAGCTACTCATCTCCTTATACCGCTTCTAATAAAGAATACAGTCATTCTTACAAGCGTGAATCACATCATATCCAAAACCAAAGACCTTCAAGAATTTTTTAATCTCAGCTGATGACCTTGGAAGCACTTTGCCTTCAGGCAACATATCATGAACCGTACTCAAAATCTGATCAAAATAATTCTCTGAAATCCCACTCTTAACCTTAATTCCGGTACAATATAATTTCTGAAACTTTGGTGTAATTTGATCAACCTGAATATAATGGAGTTTCTGCGTCATGTAACTTCTTTTTAAACTGAGATTCTTCTTCACTTTGAACAATTTCAGGTTGTTCTCTCTTTGAGGACTGTTGATTGTCTTCATTGTCAAAGAATGCAGTTCTAAACAACTCATACGCTTCATTATCTTCATTTTCTAAGATTGTCTTCTCAGACCTTGTCTCTCCATGAATACTCCAAACATCATTTCTCTTGTATTTATGATTCATACCTCTAATGACCAAGTGATCCAAAACTGTGTTTCTGTCATGATGGCACAAATTACGGCAGTCGATACAGGGACAGAACATCTGGTGAGGATTACCCAACCTCTTTGCTGATTCGTTTACAAAATCTCTAGCACCTTCCTCATACTCAACACTTTCCCTTCAAATTGTATGTGCATTTGTGTATTGTATTTTATTGCAATTGTTGACGGTCTCAATACTTAAATAACTATAAACACAACGCAAATACCAATATAAAGAAAAAAAATCTTAATAAAGAAGAAGACATTGTTTTTACAAGAACAAGAAAAGAAATGATAAAGAAGTAGTCTCAAGACAGACACAAGCAAGTTGTCTAAAGAAGACAATGACACAACCAATGCAACAACAACAATAGACAAAAGCATGTGCACCAGACAATGCAACATAAAATGACACAACCTTCTTGACATTACCAAACCTAAAATAAGCTTCTTGACATTGACAATTCACCAATAAAGGAGACAATGACTCTAATCTTCTTGAAACAAGCAGTCGAATTAGCATGAGATATCTTCATTTCATCTATCATCTTCATCTTCTCATCCCATTCTTCTTCCATCTTCTTCATAACACTTTCAATAAGCTTTAAGTCCTCAATTACATTCTTCTTGAATTCGTTAACATCTTCCAAGATTTACCTACACTTTCCATCAACCAGACCTATCTCTTCTATGATAGATTCATCAACCCACTTGAACAAATGGTCTTCCTTTTTCCTCTACACAGAGATCAAACCAAAAATTTCTTATCATCTAATGAAACTAAATAAATCGTATTTGTAAGAACTCTACCACATCTAACATATTCAAATTGAACCTAAATCACAGTAATGAATACATGCAGACCTAACTCGCATATGAAAAAGCGCCTATATGGATTGTCTTCAGTCTTCGATACAAATGTCACCACTTTCTCTCCACACCAGCACTTAACCGGAACACGTGCGATCTCCTTCTCACCTAGTGACTCGAGAAAAAAAATGTATTGGACATGGCTTTTTCCTCGCAAATTGATCTCCTCCTCTAATGAGACACGATTTCACCTATCAAGAACCCAAATTTTTTTCTTCCCTAAATCAATTTCCAATGCGTATAAGGTTTTGTAAATTGGTTTTGTTAGTAATTATTAGGACCGATTTAGTAAAAAATCACGTTTGTTAAACGCTATTTAGTGTCAAACTGTAGGTGTTAATCGCAATTTGTCATAATTAGTTAATTAGGGGGTTATGAGTTTAGTCGAAAAATACAGGTGTGTGGCTACTATAAATGTGTAAGTACAGGTGAAATTCGAAGGAGTCTAGAAGTATAGGGGGACTGGCTTTGAACGCTAATAGTATAGGTGGCTGAGTGATGTTCTCCCTATAAAAATCATTAAAAAAAAATTAAATCAAAATAAGGGTAAAATACAAGTGAGCCCTTAATGAATTGAATTATTTACCAACCCAACTAGCTTCAATCGGGTAAATAAACCCATCCGACCCTGATCCAATTGCAGTTGGATCAAAATTAAAATTGAGCCGGTTTAGTAAACCAAACCCATGCAATTTGGGTTTTGATTTTTGCCCCTCTTTTTTTGAAAAACCCTAATTTTCGGGAATAACTAAGTGTTTTTAAGTTATTTTCCCTTATTTTCTTCATCTCTTCCAAACTGTAAATCCACTTCCTCCACTTCTCCATTATCCCGATTTGTTCGGATTTCTCTCTGTTATCAACTCTATATCGACGAAATTGTGCTTCTTTCTTATGTATCTCTGATTTGGTAAAGGTATGCTTCAAATTCTCATATGTGGGTTTCAAATTCTTCGATTTGCTTAAGATGGGTTTCGAATAACTAGGTTTTTGTGGATTTTGTGAGTTTCATTTGAGATGTGGACTTGTCTTTGTTGTCTGTGGCAGAATCCGAGAATATGCCACAAACAAAGAATCCGGAAAGTCCTCTTACTCGATATAGATATCTAGCTTCGGTGGTGGTAGTAGAGGCGGAGGCTTTGGCGGCTGTAGCGGAGGCAGTAGTGGCATTGGATAAAGCGTCATATGAGGCATCAGATGCATCATCGGACTCATCTCAAGAGGTAAGGTGAACTATAGGATCACTAGAATAACCAAGTTAACTATATAACTAGAATAAAAGGAATTTTTGGGTTAACTAGGTTAACTAGTTTAACTGGGAATAACTATGTTTACATACAAGCATAGTTAACTACGTAAACTGTGTTTAACTAGGTTTAACTGGGATAACTTTGTTTACATACAAGCATGTTGATTTACTTGTTTAACTATATTTAAATGGGGATAAATATGTTTACATAGAAGCACGTAAATTTGATGTAATGGTTTAATTAGGTATAACTGGGGATAATTACTTGATAATTATTCAATAATTTATGTTTTTTGTTCTTATTTTTGTAGGTTGCTGAGCCAATGCAGCCGCTAGCTTTCTGGTTCCCACCAGATCATTTCTCGCATTATCCAAAGATCCAAACGAGGTGTCATCTCAAAGATGCCGTCAACTTAATTAAAGGCATATGGGGAACCACTTTGAAGTGGTTTGTAGATAATCCTCAGTTTAAACACTTTTTCCATATGCCTATGGAGAAGAATCATAGGGTTTTGGGGTTGTGGTCACTCGTAGTTCGAGCTGTGAAGACAGAAAAGAAATGGAAACTATGGTTTGTAGTGAACGGTGTCCTAATTCGCTACTCCATCAGAGAGCATGGACTCATATCCGGGTTAACCTGCCATCAATATCCGGCGAATTACAAGGACTTGGGTAATTTAAAATTTGTAGAGAAGCATTTTGGAAAAGGTGCGAATCCGGAGCGTGGTGAAGTTAGTAAGAAGTTGTTGTCGATGCAAGGATCATCGCAAGATAAGCTGAAGATGGCGGTGTTGTATTTTTTAGCATCCGTCATCAAAGGACGAATAAAAGATGTTGGAGGATCTATTGATTCATTACTACTTAAGCTAGTGAATGACTTGAACATATGCGGGTCATTTCCTTGTGGAAGAATCACATTTGAAGATATGATGAAAGAGGTGTTGAAGGTATTGAACCGCTTCAACAAGAACTTCAACAAGGCGGTTACGATTCCCGGTTTCGTAGTGCCATTAGAGGAAAAAATATATTTTCGGATTCTTAATGCAATTATATAATTGGGATAACGAGAAATAACTTGCTTAACTATTTTGTAGATTTTGCCATTTGAATGCATTGATGCATTGAAGAATGAGTTCCACGAAGTCGTCGAAGCTCCATTCAGATACTTCCCAAGGATGTGCAAGGGCAAGTTTATTGAACAAGGCACCAAAGTATATCATCTATCCAAAATATACAAAGCTTTGGGAGAAACAAAGGTATGTAATTTACTTGTATTGATGCAGAGTTACTAGAATAACTAGGAGTAACTAGGATAACTATGTACAACTATCCAGAATAACTAGGATAACTATGTACAATTAGATAGTCAAAAGTAGTATAACTAGAAATAACTGGAATGACTTGGAATAACTTTGTGTAATGTTCTGGAATAACTTTGTGTAATGTTTTGGAGTAACTGGAATAACTTGGACTAACTTTGTGTAATTTTCTGGATGTTTTAGGATATTTCCAGCATTCTTGAGGTTGATGAAGGTGAAGAAGAGATGTTGTCTAGGATTGTAGAAGACAACACATTCAAGGAAGATCTAGAGATGGATCAACATGATCCAATTGTTGATGGATGGGCAAAAATTCTTAAGAGAAACTCGATTTGGTGAGAGGATTTGATGCAAGTTGACATTGCAAACAGGGATGTCAATGCAGTTCTTGGAATTGAAAACACTGAAAAACAAGAAAACGTGCATCAAAAAGAAAATGTTCAATAATGGGACGCACGTTTGGAAGCAAAATTAATGGGACGCATTGATGAAATAGAGAAGAAGATGGATCAAAGTATGGAGGAAACAAACCAAAGGATTAAAAGAATTGAAAATTTTATCTTCAAGAAGAACAAGGCACCAATGGAGTATGGTGCTGAGCATTCTCAATTCTCACTTTGACATACTGCCCAAGCAATAGGATAAATCTGGTTGTTTGCGTCATGTCCAACTACAGCCAACAATACTCCTTTAGTAGCCACCTTTAGAAATGTTCCATCAAGACCTATGATTGGTCTACAATATCATCTCCAACTAATCCTTTATTTTCAAAACACACATAAAACCTATTGAATATATCTTCCCCTGCTCCATTAGAAACTGTTTCCACGGAAGATGTTGAACCGGAATTGGAGTTCTTTTTATCTCAGTCACATAACCTCTGTGATGAGCTAGTTTCTGTGCATACTCTTCATTAAGCCACTTCAAAGCCAAGGTTCTTCCTCTTTGGCATTTGTTTCTTGAACTAACAATGTTCCACTTCTCTTTAATTTGGCTATGAATTCTCTCTGGCATTATCTCATCACCTAACCTCAGCTTATCTATAAATAACCTTTGTGGAAACCCGTATTTTGACGAGGTTTTTTTTTCCGTTTTTGTATATATATTTCGGTTGTAACGGATAATTTCGGATATGTAATTAACGTAATCATAATATTTAAGTGTTAAATAAATTATGTTTATGTTTAATTAATAATCCGAAATCCGTGAAATTCGAATCGAATAAAAACCGGAATATATTAAACGATAAAAATTTTAGTCGATAAATCGGGAAAATATTTAGTAACGAATAAATGAGGTCGAAAAAGCGGGAAATTGTAGAAGCGGAAATTATTCAATTGGAACCATGTTTTAATTAAAACCAATTACCAAATTAATTTAGACCAAAAGGAAATTA
>OVBE01005258.1:205-22067 GCA_900406425.1 Iberis pinnata | reverse complement strand
CCCATATAGTTTGTCAAAACATAGAGAAACAAATTGCATCTTGTTTCTCGGATCTAAAACACTTGCAATTATAATTAATGAATTCATATTTATTAACCCATCCCAATACTTCTCAAACTTCCTCCTCATTTATGTAGCTTATGCACTTAGTACCGAATCTGGATTAGTTGGTAGGGATATTAAATTCCTCTCAATTGTTACAAGCTCATGGTAGCAATTTGAAGATGTTACTGTCTGTGAAGCTGAAAAAGCTAAAGTGCAATTGAAGAAAATCTTCAAAAACTTAACAAATCTCTTAACTGAATCCCAATCAGATGAATTTGGTGGACCTACACGCTTCTCACCTTCTTCATCCTTGTCCATGAAGTATTCATTGTAAAGCTTATCTTTAGCCAACATCTTCTCAAATCCAAGCCTTAGTTTCAAAGCAGTTGTCAACATTAGATAGGTTGAATTCCATCTTGTTGAACAATCCATTGACAATCTACCCCTTGTCACTTTTCCAAACAGTACACGGGCTTGAAATGAGTTTAACCTTGGACCAGAAGACCTTACGTACTTCACAGCATTTCTAATAGCAGCAATGGAAGTTCTTGATGAAGTTAAACCATCTCTAACTATTAGGTTTAATATGTGAGCACATCAACGCATATGCAAGTACTCACCATCTCTAACTAATGCAGAATGACTTTTCATTTTGAGTTTGTTTATGAACAACTCTAAAGCTTTGTCATTACCCTTAGCATTATCAATAGTTACTGTAAAAACACTATGAATTCCCCACTCATCTAAACATTGGCTTAAGTTCTCTGCAATTGTCTCTCCTTTGTGTTCTAACACTGGCTTAAAGCTAATAATCCTTTTCTGCATCTCCCAGTTTGTATCAATCCAGTGACCTGTTACAACCATGTAACTACAAGCAGTTGTTGGAGCCACCCATATATCAGTTGTCAATGAAACTCTCCTCTTATCACACCCAAACAACAACTTCAATTTATGTTTCTCTTCCATAAACATATTAAATATGTCTGTTGTTGTTGTCTTCCTACAATGGACAATGTACAATGGAAGTATATTGTGACAAAACCTCCTAAATCCCTCTGATTCTACAAATGAGAAAGGCAACTCTGACAATACTATCAATTCATTAACTGATCTCCTAAAAAAGTGCTTGTCATACTTCAAAGTTGTCACTGCACCACTAGTATCACTTGCTAGCACATTCTGTGAGCCAAACTCTAAGAATGCCTTGTAGAGCTTGCATCTTAGAATGTGATTCCTCATGGAACTTGTCCCTATCTTCTTAGTATCATACCCTATCTATGCTCTACAATACTTGCAAGTTCAAACTGCCATGTTTTCTTCCTTCTGTGTGTGAAGTGTTGCCACACTTCAGCCCTGTGCCCACTCTTCTTTTTAGATTTGGGTGGCAGTTCAGCAGTTGATCTTTCAGTAGGTGCCATCTTACGACTGTGTGAAGCTTCTCCATCTACCTCCTCCTCTCTAATGTCCTCATTGATGTTTGATTGAGCAGACATGTCTGATTAAGCAGACATGTTATACCATTTACTTGAATATTATTTTCAAACAAGGTGGTACCAGAATACCACATTGAGTATTGATTTCAATTATTTAACAACTTTTTATTTTTAAGCAAGGTGGTATAGGATACCACCTTGTATTGATAACATTTAGATTTAGTCATTTTAACAACTTATTATTTTTAAGCAAGGTGGTATAAGACTGTATCTAATCATCAAACTTCAATTACATCACAGAATCTAATCATCTTACATTCTTACTAATGTAATCAAACAAGACTGTATATCTAATCATCACATATTCAACTTGTCTTACAAACCTAATCAACCAAAAAATAACATCACATAGTCTACTTGTCTTAGTAATCAACAATAATCACATTCTTAGTAACCTAATCAAACCAAAATTACACACGATCACTACTTATCTAACTAACCTAATCAACCAACAATCTATAACAGAACACAATTGCATCTACTATCACAATTCATACCAATCTAATTACCTAATTATCTAACATTTCCTAAAGAAAACAACTAAAACCAACCTGAATTTTTGCCCAATTTGATTCTGTTCTTGACCTTTACAATTTTCCATCCAAATCAGCTCCTACAATCACATATACGTTTGTTAGAAACAAATTCATGATAATTTATAAACAATAAGAAAAAGAAGAAGTGAAATCAAATTCAACACTCGGTTATTGCAGATCCAAACCGAAACCCTAAGTACATTTCTAATCGATTAAAGAGAAGAGCGTGAAGAGATGACCTTTATAGAGGCGATTCGAGGCTGAACAATCGATTTCCTAATGGATTAGGCTTGGAAAATTACCAGAGATGCTTCAACTTCTTGGCTGCACAAAATCGCCATTTGGGTTTTTTTTAGGGTTACGAGACAAATGATCTTAGGTTAAAAAAAATTTCTTTTATACATCCGGGTTACTTCGGTTAACAGATAACCGAACCGAATTATCCGAGAACCGAACACTATTTCAAAATGCTTCCGAGTCTAAACCGAAGCCATTCTGAATCGATTCCGAAAACTAAAATCTCGGTTCGCTTTGGTTCGGAATTTTCGGTTCATAAAATAATCCCAGGTCTACCAGAAAGGCACCAGAGTTCGATTGTTGTCCATAAAACCACCCCAGACCATATATATGATCATCCTGCTTCCATGACCCATCAACGAAGCAAACATTACCATATGTGATGGCTTCCACTGGTGTCGTTCCAATCACTCCTACCTTGTCGACTACCCTGTAGAAGAAATATTAATATGCGCGTAAACCCAATCAAACGCCTTCTTCGACGCCAATGAGAGAATATCAGGGGGGGGATCCCAAATCTTCTCATTGAAGATTTTATCATTTCTCACTTTTTAATTATACCATAAAATCCATAAATACTCCTCTTTGATGCCAAAACTTCCCTGGACCGAATTTCCATGGGAGTAAAGATACTGGACATTTTCCAGAAGATGAGGTGATGAGAAGACCCCTTGTTGTGTTGGAATCGAAGAAAGTATCCATGTTTGGAAAGCCGAGGGACAGAGAAACAAAGCATGATTGATTTTTTCCTCCGTATCACCACATCGTATGCATATTAGGTCAACCCGCAGGAAGATTATCCTTGTCTTTGTTTATGCCTCGGTGGGAACAAATTACTATAATTCGTCCTCTCCTACGGATTAGTCGATACTTTTCACAAATTTCGCTTAGCTAGTTGGGAGTTAACTACTAGTGCTCATGATAACACTTACCATAAGAAATGCTTGAGTTTAGGTGGAGCTTGTAAAGTCCAAACTCTCTCCTTTAGGATATTAATCGTAGGTAACTGAGTCGTAAAATCCATATCATCGGCCATGCGCCCAACAAGTCCCTCATACCCTGATTTAACTATAGAGGACCCAGAATTTGTAAAATGCCAACAAAAACCATCTTCCTTCCAGCGAGAAGGGCGTATAGTCAAAATCCCGGGAATGATATCTTGAGGGAATAATTGATGAAGTAGTAGCGTTCTTCAGGTTATCCCATCCTCTCTTAGCATATCCACTACTCATAGATCGGGATTAACAATTGGGTAATTTTTTCAATCGGTCTGACGATTTTTCCCCGGGATCCAATTTTCTTCCCATACCTTTGTCGCNCGCCCCCCCCCCCCCCAAATACTCTTCCACCCATAAGATGGGCGTATAGGTTTTGGGGCCTCAAAGGGTAAGCTATGTTGGTAATACCTTCCCTTGAGTATTCGTGCAAACATGGAGTTTGGTTTTGAATACAACCTACAGAGTTGTTTTTCCAGTAAAGCCTACTTAAACAAGTCAAGAGACCGGAAACCCATTTCATCCAAACTTTCGAGAGACACAATTTTGACTATGCCACCCAATGTATTACTCCACTCTGAGTTTTTGTAGACCACCAATACTGTGAGATGACACTTGTGATTTTTTGTAAGAGACTCTTTGGTAACCAAAATCAGGACATAACGTAAGTCGATAAGGCTTGTGCCACAGACTTAATCAAAACCTCCTTCCCTCTTTTGGATAGAAATTTTGCAGACCAACCATTGATTCTACTGTTTAAACGATCCTGAACATAGAAAAAGATTTTAGCTTTGGATCCCTGAAGCTGTTCGGGAATACCTAGGTATTTGGTGAGATTGATACATTGGCTTGACGCCTGACCATACTCCTACAAAATATTTCCTATTGCATCACATTTGGGAAGGTGGGCCTTACGGAAGAAAAGACTATCATGAACAATTAGTTGATGAGACAAATACGGGCTTGATCTTGCCATTTTAATTCCCATAATTTGTCCCTTTCGCTTTGCCTCTTGTGATTCGCGATAAGCACCTCAGTGCACAGAATAAACATATACAGAGATATGGGACACCCTGCCTTAGTCCTCTTGAAGGTATGATACTCCCTTTGGGAACTCCATGTATTTGAACGCGATAGGACATTGTCGTTACGCACTGCATTATCCACTCAACCCATCTGGTAGCGAAACCTAACTTGGCCATCACAGTCCACATAAAGTGCCATTCCATTCAATCATATGTCTTACTCATGTCGGTCTTAATCGCCATAAGATTATTCTTGCAGTACTCTGTAGTACGTAAGGCATGAAAAGCTTCTTGAGCCATGAAAATGTTGTCTGAAATTACCCTTTCTCCAACAAAAGCCGATTGCGTCTCAGAGATAATCATAGGTAAGAAAACCTTGAGACGTTGTGTAAGAACCTTGGATATATCTTGTAAATAACATTACAAAGACTAATCGGTCGAAAATCCTTCATCTCTTTGGACCTGTCCAGTTTTGGGATGAGGCAAATATTGGTCTCATTAAGGCGACATCAAAATATCCAGTAGCCATAAAATCGTGTAAATGCACCACATTATCCCCAACAATATAAAAATACCGTTGAAAGAAAAAAAGCAGTCATGCCATCCGGCCCCGAGGCCTTCTCTGGGGCCATAACGAAAAGTGTCGTCTTAATTCTTCTGTTGACATAGGTAAAATCAACTTGGAATTAATATCATCAGTTCTTGATGGTCTAAGTGCCTGCAGTATGAAATCCATGTTCACCCCGCACAACTAGTAAACAACTCTTGAAAGTAGGCTATAGTTTCTGCTTCAATTTCCTCATCTTTTTATGTCCAAAAACTATCCCAGTTAATTAGATCCGATATCCGATTTCTAGCCTTCCGAAGCTTTGTAGATACAAGGAAAAACTGAGTATTTCTATCCCTCTTTTGCAACCATATTATCCGACTTTTGTATTTTCAAAATATCTCCTCATCCAAAATAGTTGATCATAGGTGAGTGATAATATCGATGATCTCTTGGGTTGATGTATGAAACAAATATCTTTTCTTATTTAACAGAATGTACAGAGAGTGATATATATACAGAGACAATTGACAGAGTATTAGGTTTTCCATAATAACAAATATACTACTTTACATATATACTGATTCGTTTCCTTAATACGCCCCCTCAAGATGGAGGGAGCTCTGTAACTCCAATCTTGGAACACATACGTTGGAACCGCTGGCGCGTGAGAGGCTTAGTTAACCCGTCGGCTAATTGATCATGAGTGGAGAGATGAGAGACTCGTAACATGCCGGTTTGAACTTGATTTCGCACAAAATGATAATCTAAAGCAATTGGCTGAACAGAGGTAGACAATGCACCAATGAGAGCACTGAAGATGAGACGGTCTTGGCAATGCCAGTGCTCATGGTCGGGATTGACAGAAGAGACACCATCAATCATAACGGTGGCTGGGGGGCTAGCAAGTGTGCCATCAAGATGCCCGACAAGTTTATAACCGTCAAGCAAAGCATGAACCTGTAAACTCCACATCAAGTAGGTGGTGGGAGTTAACTTGGAGACATTAGTCATGTTGATGGTGAGAACAGATTTGGTAGAAGAGATAGGCACAGATTCGACATTAGCATCAGGAGTAGTCATGGCGGCTTGAGAAGAAAGAAAAAAAAAATCCTAGGTATCGTTTTAGAGCTCTGATACCATATGAAACAAATATCTTTTCTTATTTAACAGAATGTACAGAGAGTGATATATATACAGAGACAATTGACAGAGTATTAGGTTTTCCATAATAACAAATATACTACTTTACATATGTACTGATTCGTTTCCTTAATATGATGTTCCATCATTGGAGAAAGCAAAATTAATATGTGTTTTTAAAAATTCTGTGTCCCGAGAGGATTTTACCTGCTCCTCTCTTCTCCACATTGATATCCTACCCCAACAATTTTTTATCATATCCTCAATAGAGGTAACGTTATATTTTGCACCCTGTTGCCATCCTTCACGAAATATATTCTCGAATTTTTCTTTCGCTAGCCAACGTTTATCAAACCAGAAAAGACAAGATCTTTTTGGTTTCCGGTTATCAAAATGAATCATTAGAGGACATCGATATGACACCTAGAATTTTTAGGTTCAAAATTGTAATGTTGTAATGCAAATTTAATATATAAACATGGAAAACCCCTTGTTTGTGTCTGAATCTCTTCACATAATTGGACCGCATGTTTCAGTTAGGCCCAGTATGCCCAATAACAAAATGATGTTGTTTACTTTATCATTGACTCCTAAAGCAACGTAGTTTTTTTTTTTTTTTTTGGATAAGAGCTTTCTGTGAATTGCGAAGGTTTTTCAAGCTCTGAGTGACGAAGAAGCACCATGGCTGGAATAACCAGCACCCTTCTCGCCGGGATCTCTAACACGGTGTCGCATTCACAATTATCCGGCGCATATATCGATTCCAAGTTATCTGTTCTTCGTCTCTCCAAAGCCGAACTGTCCTTTGCAAATCTCACTCCTTCTACTCGCCGTAGCCTCGCTGTTACTTGCCGTTTCGGCGGCGGTGGTGGAGGGTATCGTTTCTCTGGAGATTCTAGAAGAGGTAGGCAGAAAGATTCCGAGGAAGATGATGCGCTTGACATCTCGTCTATTAGGTGAAGTTTCTTAGCTTTTGTGAGTTTTGAATTTCATGCTTGACTCTTTTCTGATTCTTGGTGTTGATTTGTGTAGGTCAGCTACTGTTAGGCTAATCGATGGGCAACAAAATATGGTAATAGTGTCTAATGTTCACTCTTTTTTCTTCTTGATATGAGTAAGAAATTACAGGTTTTATTAAGCAAATTTTGTTTTGTGTGTGTGCGCTCTATCTAGCTTGGTATAGTGTCTAAAGACGAAGCTGTTCGAAAGGCTGAAGATGCTGAGCTTGATCTGGTGTGTGTTTCCATTGAAAGATACAAAATGTTTTTATCTTACCATAGATTTAGCTATATGAGTTTGGTTATGCATAAATGTTTTCTCTTGTGATACATTAGCTTTTATGTTAAGCCTAATTAGTTTCATCTGCCTGTGGTTGTTTGTCAGGTGATACTATCGCCTGATGCAGATCCTCCTGTTGTTAAAATGATGGATTACAGGTGACTAGCTAAATTTGTACTGAAATCGCTCCTTATATATTTACCTAACTTAACCGCAGAAATTGAAGAAATGATATTTGTTTTTTCTCTTTATCAGTAAATACAGATATGAACAGCAAAAGAAGAAAAAGGATCAGCAAAAAAAAAGTATTGACCACTCTCCTATAATTTGAACTTGAGATTAATAACTAGCTCATTTGTTTGGTTTTTTTTTTTTTTTGTGTGTTCTTGCATCAGCCACACGAATGGACTTAAAGGAGCTCAAAATGGGGTACATTTGTGATTTGTCACAGCTTTTGATTTGAAATGATGTTGCAGAAACTTCTTTAGAACTGCTTCTTCTTAAGGTTACTGCTTTTTCGATTGTTTGACAGCTATAACATTGATCAGCATGATTATTCTGTACGTCTAAAAGCTGCCCAAAAGTTCTTGCAAGATGGTGACAAGGTTGTTCCCATATTCTTCATAAACTGTGTTTGTTCTGTTTCACTCGATTATAGATTGTTTATGCACATTGTCTATATACACAGGTCAAGGTGATTGTAAGCATGAAAGGTCGAGAAAACGAATTCAGGAATATCGCTATTGAACTCCTCAGACGTTTTCAAACTGAAGTTGGGGAGGTAACATATTCTTTCTCCTCTCTTTTCCATAGATGTGTTTGGTTGAGTAACTGAAACTTTTCTCGTTTCTGTAGCTTGCAACTGAAGAGAGCAAAAACTTCAGAGACAGAAACTTGTTCATTATCTTGGTCCCAAACAAGGATATGATCCGGAAACCTCAAGAGCCATCCTCGAGGAAGAAGAAAAAACCAGCGGAAAGCGAAGTTTCAGCCGCAGAAATAACTGCTGCGCCTTGAAATTGTTATAAATCATATGAGGTAAAGTGAAAGTTTTGTAAATTTACTGAGTTTCAAGGGATGTAACAAATAGAATTAGTCCAATTTTATGATGTTTTTCGATTGTAACTTCACAGCTTAGTCAATTCATACAGATTGTAGTTTGTTTTTAACAAGCGTGGCTTGTTAATATGTAGTTTGAAAGAGGAACCATAAAGCCATAAAACTTCCTGCATTACATCAACTCTTACTTCTTCTTGTAGCTTCTTTTGTATCAAATCCAACACATCAAAGATTATCCACAATTTTTGGCTTTGAAGATTAATGTTAGATGGTGTCGTCTTTGGATTCTTTTTAATTGATTTATCCTTTGAAAAGTCAGTTGAATGCTTTTTAACTAAAACCCACTATACCGGTTTTTTACATCAATCCGATTTCGTGAACCGTATTAACCGGATAAAAGAAGCTTATCTTCTTTGATCTTATATCATCTCTTCGTCTCCTCGTGCAATCAAAGTGAGTGCAACAGATTCAAAAGCCGCCGAGAGCACAATCTATAATGGCGTCTCTCTCCATGGCTTCCGTTAACGTTAGGTTCTGTCCTTTACGGTCTTCTCCAAAGGTTTCTTCACTTCACTGTTTTGTTCAATTCGCTCGATTCAACAAGGCGTGTGAATTGTCGAGGCTTGCCTCAACTCACTGCATTTCTGGGCTTGGCGCGGTGTTTCCTCAGAAGCTTTGCTCAGTTGTTACTCCCAATTCTGAGAGGCTTCCTTCTCTTACTGTTTTTGCTGCTAAGGGCTACAAGATGAAGACCCACAAGGTCATTTCCCCTTTCTCTCTCTGCATTTCTATTTTTTGGGAGGAAATTGGAAGAGTAGACAAACAAAGAGTCGGAGATCATATATATTTTTTATGTAGGTGAGATGAAAGTGAAAAGGGGAATAGTACAGATTTGGAGAGTTTATAATGGGGGAATTTGGAAAGAGTGATTGTTGATTTGTGTAAAGTGTGTGTTGGATAGGCCTCAGCGAAGCGGTTTAGGGTGACGGGTAGAGGGAAGATAGTGAGGAGGAGATCAGGAAAGCAGCACTTGTTAGCTAAGAAGAACAACAAGAGGAAATTGCGTCTTTCCAAAATGGTTGGTTTTATTCTTTGCAATTAGGCTCACTCACTTTTGATTCAGAAGGGTATATTGTTTTGTGTGTGTGTGTGTGAATGTGTGATTAGTATTCGTTTCTTTTCAGCGTTAGCTATTAGCATTGTGTGAGTCCTTAGGAAAAGAAAGAGCTCTTCGCAAAGAAAAATGATAAGACAGACGCAGAAACTCATAATTTTGAAGCTAGTTATGAAGTATGAGACCTTTGGCCTGATAGTATAGTATATGCATGGCTTCTTTTGTCAAGAATATGCAATATGGAAACCATCAGAAATCTATTATTATGTGGGATCAATTTCATGAGCTTAGTGTATGATTCAAGTTACTGCTTGTCTTTCTTCTCTTACAAGTCTCTTCTGTAATGCAGCACGAAGTGAACAGGAGTGATTATGACAACGTCATCGGAGCTCTACCTTATCTAAAAGTCAATCGGAAAGCGACTTAAACAGAGCCCTTTTCTTTCCTGCTTTGCTTTGTAATCTAATATCCTTTTGATTTTCTGATAATTTGGTACTGGATGGGCTCAAATTGGGATTCAAATATAGGGAGTATCTTCTCTCCTCTCATGATGTCACTTCATCACATTTTTATGATTTTCACAATTTAAAATAATGTATCAAATAAATCATAATTATTTTTTGGAAACAAGATGAAATAAAAAAAATAAGTAATTTAAATGTCTATTATATAATATAATGTGATATGTAGTGTTTAGTATTTTATAATTAGTAACACATTGACAGAGTTTATAAGATAAATGAGACAAGTATTTTGCTATAACAATAACGTAATAACTTGATATATGAAACATGTTCCCAAAATTTATGAAAAATTATTGCAAACCCACATTTTTATTTTTTGGGTGCAAATGTTAAAGTGTTATTTCACCTTCTCGGTTTTTGATAGAACAAAAAAAAATCGTACAAAAAAACTGAAAGACCGAAAATAAACTATTACACAAGCACGAAAAAAATCGGAAAATTCTACCAAATAGCTATAACCAAACGTTCGCACATAGCTCCAACATCACGGAAAAGATGCGGCCTAATATTAAATTATCAAAATTATGGTCTAATATGAAAGGCTCAATTTTAAGTTAATAGTCGTATTCATTATCGTCTTTTCCATTCCCATTCCCATTCGACTGTTGATATTTTGTGCAGCAAATGAGTATTGGAAACTGAATTTGTATATGTTAATCTTTGTCACTATAGAATTTTATATATGGATATAAATGACTACAAATTCGAGATTTTTTCAAATATATAAAAGTTTGATAAAAAAAAGACAGGAAATCAACATGAAAACTGCATGTTTTGCAGACAAGATCATAGAAAATTTGGTAACATATCGATATAATATTATTTATGTCTTATAGTTCTTAAAATGTCTCAACTTCTATCTATATGCTTACATGATTGTTTTCTATTAGATGCGAAAGGAGCTTATAAGATATGGTGTTTTGGAAGAAAAAAAATTATCGGACTTAAGGAAAAAATTGGTAACATATCGATATAATATTGTTTATGTCTTATAGTTCTTATTTTGACAGAAAATATAGTAAACTAATATGCACAACGCGCGGATGTAGCACGATGGGTCTACATTCATCCCTGAATGTTGCCGGGTACTGTTCATTTCCCTGCCATTCTTGTAACCGTCACCTGTAATCCGCGCACGGGAATTGGATCAAACCCCTGCCGAATTACTCCGCGACAAGCTCGACTCTTCAGCTTGGCGAAGTAAGATTTGATACTAAAGCCCTTCTAGTGATCGCTTTCAAGCTTATTTGACTGGTTTGAAACTCGTTCGGTAAGATTCTCCTGTATTTACCCAAGGCACTGATATTCTGAGTCTCTAGTTGGGTAATCATCTCTCCTACCCTATTTTTTAAAAAAATAATCACAACTACCACCAATCAATCTAATACCCCAAATTCATTAATGAAATTATGTAATTCCGTTTTTGCCCTAAAATATTATTTTAAAAAAATTTTAAAAATAAAAAAAATTATCTCTCTCATCTATATCCTCTCCTGTCTCTCTCCTCTCTTCTCTCTTCTCCCATCGCGAAAACAAAAAAAAAATTACACACCCATCTCTAGTTTTTTCTCCTCTTGGAAGTCCAAGCACATCTTCTTGTCCTCTTGACGCATCTCATATTCTTCTCTTCGGGGCACAATTCATCTTCTTCCTCCTCCATTTTCATCACCATTGTAGCTCTCTCAACTCACTTTAATTTTCTTCAAATGTAATAAATTCTCCAATTTTAGTGTTTGGGCTTTTTGATTTGAACTTAGTATTGATATTGTAACTATTAAATCATGGTGATTCATGTGTAATTAGAATGGGCTCAGTTTGAAATCATCCAATTTTCGTTTTCCATTTCGTTTTTTTAACTCAAGTTTGAATTGGTAATACTGGTAAGACCATAGTATACTAAGTTATAAGGTAGAACTGGTAATACTAAGTGAAACGGTATAACTGGTAATATTGAGTGACAAATTATACTGGGTAACACCATGTAATATTGAGTATAAGGTATAACTAGGAATTACTGAGTATAACTGTGAATTACTGAGTATAACTGTGAATTACTGAGTATAACTCGGTAACGCTGACTGACATATTCCATATGATATACAAGATTTGCAGGTATTTCCTTCGGATTACATCAAGAGGAAGAGACCGCCTAAACAAAACAGGTATCCATCCATTGGAGAGAGACGGCAAAAACCAAGAAAGAAAAAGGGGCACTAGAAGGTATTGAGCAGTGGGTTGGAAGCAACACAAGTAGTTAGCATTGAAAATTATGTATTTCTTCTAATATTTCTAGTTTTTAACACTTGTAATACTGGATAATACTTGGATAAGTTATTGCTTTATTAATGGTTGAATTTGTTGAAAGTATTAGAGGAGCCTGAACTTGCCAAACGAAACAGAGAAATAATTGACACTATCTTCCAACCCTGTTTTGTGTTCAAATTGGTAAAAAAATTAAGGTAATAAAATGTAAAAACAATAATATTTTATATTTTATAATGTAAGAAAACGTAAAAACAAGAATATTCACCAAGAATATTTTAAATTGTATATGTTACAATTTATTATACATTTTTATATGTTTAACAATAATATTTTATATTCTATTATTTAAGAAACTGTAAAACAAAAATATTTTAAATTTTATATGAAATCATTCAACATACACTATATACTTTTAAGAACACTTTCTTTGGATTAACCAGAATATAATGTAAAACAATGTAAAAAATTGTTTTAATAAATATGATTGTACAAATATACATGAAATGTCTATTTAAGTACTAATATGGTGGGTAATACTGTTAATTTTGAGGTTAAAATATAGTAATACTAATTATACATAAAATCGTCAAAAGTAATACCGTGAACAAGTAGGTAATACTAGAATACTGGGTAATACTGTATTATACCTACCATATCTCTTTCCCTCCATGTTTTTCCTCCCATCTTTTCCCCTCATCTTTTTTCTCTTTTCATCATTCTCTCACTCTTCTATTTATATCTAATTTCTCATTCCATCATTTCACACTCATTTTCTCTCATTTCCCTCTCAACAATATGTGGGAAGAACATAATATTATGCACAAAAAGGGCCAAAGCCTACGAGAATCGATACTTGACTATTGCCTATCTCTCTTTTCCTCCATGTTTACCAAAAGATTGTTCATGCGATGACCCTATCATTATTGAGCAAATCGATGAACCACATCGTCTTGTTAGTATCCCCCAGTGTTACTCTAGTCTTACACATACTTATTGTGTTACACCTATGTTCCGGAGGATCTCGCGGAGGTGGTGGTCAGCATAATCTGTGGAGGCAG
Source organism: Iberis pinnata (assembly GCA_900406425.1). Taxonomy (NCBI): domain Eukaryota; kingdom Viridiplantae; phylum Streptophyta; class Magnoliopsida; order Brassicales; family Brassicaceae; genus Iberis; species Iberis pinnata. The sequence goes on along the minus strand of OVBE01005258.1, from coordinate 8,688 downwards.
TTGTTTCCTTAGTTGTAATCTTCTTTTTTATGTTTTTTAAAAAATGTTTGATATTTCCTAGTATTTCTTAGTATTTCCCTAAATCACATATGCATCATGGCTTAGTATTACTGACATACGAAAGTTTAAAATCACATATGCATCATGGCTTAGTATTACATAAGTTTGAAATATCAAATTCAACATAGAAAACTAATTCGATTTATACTCAGTAATTCTCAGTAATACTCAATAATTCTCAGTAATTCTCAGTTTTACCACATGTTGTCTTTTTCTCTTATACACCTTCTTAGGCCTCTTCTCGGGTATCTTCTCCGGACTCTTCTCCGGGCTCCTCTTCGGAGTCCTCTTCGGGCTCCTCTCCGGAGTCCTCTTCAGGCTCCTCTCCGGACTCTTCTCCGAGATCCTCTCCGGGCTCCTCTCCGTGATCCTCTCCGTACATTCTTAAACTTCTCTTCATACTTTTCATCCATCTTTTTCAACGATGCTTCAAACACATCCTGAATTTTCTTCACCGCATTTTATATATAACATCGTGTTTAAAGCTTGATACTACGTTGGTACTCTGTTGGTGGGAAGAACATACTCAATGAAAGCATGGGCTCAGTTAAATCATCATCTTCCTGCATTACATACAAATGTATCAAATGTTACATATTTCAAACAAACAGTATTACCGAGTATTACCTATTGTTACCCAGTATTACTTGCTACCTACCTAGTGTTACTCAGTATTACTTGCTACCTACCTAGTGTTACCAAGTCCTACACCAAACCTCTAAACGGTAATACTTAGTATTCCTACACGAAATGTTCTTACCCGATCATATGGTAATTCTTTTCCTTCACGAAACGACGGTGATCCGGAGTATAATGCAAGTGCTCCAGAAGTTGATTCCATTGTTATGAAACTGTAAAACCATAATGAAACATAGAAACTTTAAAAATCTATTGTCTTCTACATCCAAACATTAACTACATAAAACTTGGGATACACATAAAAATTCAATCAAAGCATAACAACACAAGAAGCTATATAAACTGTACAAGAACGCTGAAATTCTCTTGCTCACATTTCTGAAACAATTATAATTGAAACTGATTTGTGTTAACTACATGCAAACATTAACTACATACAATTTGGGATACAAATCAAAATTCAATCCAAGCATAACAAAACACGAAGCTATATGAAATGTACAAGAACACTGGAATTCTCTTGCTCACATTTTTCTCAAACAATTATGATTGAAACTGATTTCTCTTATGAGAAGAACCAAGTATCCACCCGAAATGTGAATGTGAAGATATGAGAATGAATCAAACTCTAAAACATTTTTGGGTTCCTCAACCTACTCAAGACGATGGTATGTGAAGGAATCAAACTCTAAAACATTTTTTATTATCAACCACCCTCCAAATTACCGAAACTAAGAGAGAAATTTCCGAAAATATTGGGACTTACCTTGAAACTACAAAATGCCGGAATGAAGAGATGAGGTCGCAAGTCCCGTAGAGAATCGATGGCCAGTGGAGATTCAAGTCCCGGATTCAATTTGCAAGTCAATTTTTTTTTCTAAAAAACTTAGATGTTGTCGCGATGAAGAAGAGAGAAAAAGAAGAAAAAAAGGGAATTAGGGATTTTAGTTGGTTATTTGATTTTAAATTTTGGGTTTTGTTAGTGGGTGGGTGAGTATTGGGTCAAATTTTAAGTAGGATATAATAGGTTAGGTTGGTAAATATTAAAATTTAGTTAGGATAATATTGTAAATGTGTAATTTTCGGATTTATTTTATTTATTTTTAAATTATAGCACAATTCTTCTGCATTTGGGGTATATCATATCATTTTCTGACCTACCCGTCAACCTTGCAATAGGAGTCCTAAGTAACAGATACGATATTTGGCGGGTTAGTGGGCTAATTTGGGGATAAATTCTACAACTCAACTTTTATCAGGAAATGGCAAAAATAGCCCTTCTAAGTAAAGACAACGACGATACACTACAATTTTAGGGATTCTCAAACTCAAAAACTTTCTCTCTTTAAAAGGTGTCAAGCGCGTGGCTGTTCCTCGCGCGTCACTCACAAAACCCATTAAGATCTTCAAATCAAAATTCGTTACTCTCTTCTTGTTCCCATTCACATAAATTCTTCACTTTCGAAGCTCATCGATTTGTATGGTGGAAATGATGATATCACGGAATCTGCTATCGAGTTCAAAGTCTCGGAATGAGTTTCCGGTAAAGCTAGAGATCGTCGACGATCCTCTTGAAGAAGAACATGCTCCTCTCAACAAACGATCCAAGGTTTGTTTCTTATCTTAACCATTTTGATTTGGCTTGTTTTCTTCTGGTGCTTAAATTGGCATTTGGATTTTGTTTTTCTTCGAATTGAAAACGAATAAGCTATTAAGCAATGGAACAAGCTTCAAAATCAACCTACTCGACGAGCCAAGTCCTTTGGGACTAAGCTTAAAAAAGAGTGAATCGTTTCAAGATCTGATTCAAACGAGACTTTCTCAAAGTGGTAACACAAACTCAGAAACTTCGCAAGCTGTTAAGAAAGAAAGTTCTTCTGTTGCTGGAAACGTTGAGAAGCTAAAAGCTTCCAATTTTCCTGCTTCGATTCTGAGAATTGGGCAATGGGAGGTATGTGCTCTTTTAAAATTTTCTTGTTTTTCTAATATGTTTGGAATCTAAGTTTGATTTGGTTTCTATATTTGTTTTGTTTTCTAGTATAAATCGAGGTATGAAGGGGATTTGGTGGCGAAATGTTACTTTGCAAAACACAAAATTGTATGGGAAGTGTTAGAAGGAGGTCTTAAAAGCAAAATCGAGATTCAATGGTCAGATATTATGGCTTTGAAAGCACATTGTCCAGAAGATGAACCTGGAACGCTTACTATCATGGTATAATATAATGTATTCTCATGACCATATCTCATTGTCTTCCAGACCTTAATGTACCAATGTGTTTGATTCGTTAACTTGTCATGTTTCAGCTCTCTAGGAAACCGTTGTTTTTCAGGGAAACTAATCCTCAACCTCGAAAGCATACTTTGTGGCAGGCAACATCAGATTTTACTAATGGTCAAGCCAGCATGAACAGGTAAAAACTATGTACACAGTAATTCATTACCGTATTGATATTGAAAATGTGCTAAGTAATGAGCATGTGATTAAAATGGGTATTGTTTCTTTTTGGTGGTATGGTAGGCAACATTTTCTGCAATGTTCCCAAGGGATATTGAACAAACATTTTGAGAAGCTTGTTCAGTGCGATCCTCGGCTATTCCATCTAAGCAGACAGCCACAGATAAATGTGGATTCTCCCTTCTTTGATGTACGAAAATCTATATTTGAGGATCCTTCAGTGTCTGGATCTAAGAATATAGCTTCTCCTGTTGGTGCTCAGTCATCATCAGAACATATGTCTATGTCTCATGAAGCATTGTCGCCTAGCTCTGGTATTGAGTTTTAAAACAACTATCTTTCACATTCATATGCTTCATACGATCAGATTAAGATTGTGGATATTCTTTTTCTTCTAACTTAGTGATGGATGCTCGTGCAATTGAAGGAGTTGGTGCTAGTGTTGATTCAACAGATTGGAGTCAGACAAAAGTGGCTGGACTACACCAATCTATATTGATGAATGATTTCCTTGCACTTTTGTCAGATCAAGCTTGTGGGAACAACCAGGAAATTGAGGAAATGAAACATTTGCTGCTTAGTGATGCCCAACCAAACACATCAGATGAGAAGTCTGTCATGTCAAAGGTGAATTCTTTTTGTAACCTTTTGCAGTCTGCTGCAAGCTCACAGCTCAATATTGAAGACTCTGATTCCAAACCGAACTGTGGTAAAGAGATTGGGTTAGATAACATAACGGAAGGCAATAGCATGTCGAGGAAAGACTCATTCAGTGATTTGCTGGTACACCTTCCTCGTATCGCATCCCTTCCAAAGTTATTGTTTGACATTTCAGAAGAAGACGGTAGTGGTGCACATAATAGATAGAGAATTGAAAATGCGATGCAATATAGTTATTTAGAATGGGGCAAAGATATAGGAATGATGAACAAGTAGCTGTAAATCAAATGATCTCTCTCAGTTTGTGCTCTTGTTTGTAAATGTGAAATTGTAGAAACCCAACACAAGGATTTGGAGGAACTTTAATGTTCGATGATGAATCCTTGTTTGTGATGGCGTTTTTCTAAAGCTACATTTTGTTTGAAACATTTTAAACCTCTTACCTCTTCTGCTCACAATCAATCTAACCGACCCGGTTAATTACGTCCTCCCAAATCAGTGTTGTCGTTACGGATGATTCAATTCTCTTAAAATTTTTCGTAAACAGTAAATTAATTACCAAATAAAAACACAAATACGTCTCAACAAAGAAAAAAACCCAATGCTTCCTATTCTCTCGTATAAAATTGAGAACAAGGATTCTCTATTCTTTTCAACAAAAAGAGAGTGAGAAAGCTCATCATTCATTTTGTAATAATCTATAACTTTTTTTATTTTTATTTATAACTTTTTTTTTCTCAACTCAATAGAAGTTAATCTTCTTCATTCTTATAATCGATTCTTTCTATCATCCTTATACTTCTCATAGTCTATCATGGTATCAAAGCAATAAGCTTCTAATCTCTTTTCCGCGTAAACCCTCTCTCTTTTACAATCCATTCTCTTCTTTTTTAGACCCGAAAATTTAACAGTTTTGTCAGGTTTTATTCTGGAGAACATTTGGACACTCAAAGGTGGTCCGATCTTGCTAAAATTTTGAGGGAAAATTCGTGACTCATTCATCTTGATATTGAAAGGTAAAGATTAGATTTCAACGGTTGGTTTGTGAGATAAGCGAGTTTTAGAGTGGCGAGTTCAGATTTCTGCAGGATTTATCTTGAGTGTTTAGGAAATCCAACGGTGAGTTCTCCGTTTGAGCTGAAATTTTGCAGAGGTGTTTATGACTTGTTTATCTAGGATTTTAGCGGTGAAGATTTGATTTGGTGACCATAATCTTAGTGAATTTTGGGTCGTTTGGGACCGTAATCCTTTTCTCCTAAATCGATCGAATCCTAAATCGATCTCATCGTGTAACTGCCCGATCATGTAACTCTCAAGGGGATCAACTATCTTCTATGCACTCGGACTCCGAGGACTTATCTACGTGGTCGTGGTTTATGGAATCATGTGGTTACACATAAGTATTCTACTAAAGAAATCAAAGCCTAAGGTGATAAAGAGCTCACTGTTGAAGAGGAAAAGTGGTTACAAGAAAACAGAGAAGCCCTCAACATCATTCAACAAAACCTAGATCCACAATTGCTTGAAAGATATTCATATTGCAGCAATGCAAAGGATCTATGGGATTCACTACAAAAGGTGTTCGGTAATCTCTCAAACCTGAGCCGAGTGTATGAAGTTCAGAAAGCCATCAACAAGTTGGCACATTTAGAAATGGATTTCTCTGAACACTTTGGGAGATTCAAATCACTTTGGGCCGAGTATGAGATGCTCAGACCCGTGAGTACAAATCCATATGAGATTCTAGAGAGGAGAGAGCAAGATCAAGTCTTTAGTCTTCTTCTCACCTTAAACATATCCTACAAGGACGTGATTCAACATATCATCAAATCAGACAAGCTACAACTTGATGAATTTTGTGCAAAACTTCCTAAAGAGCATGGATCCTTAAGCTTATTCTCTAGCAAGAACAAAAAAGGTAAATATCTAGCACTAGCGAACAAGGTGATTTACAAGCCATCTAAAGAGAGGAAGAGTCTTATGTGTGATCACTACAAGAAGAAGGGTCACATCAAGGAGAAGTGTTGGATTCTTCCTCCACATCTCAAGCCAAGCAAGTTCAAGGATTCCAAAGCCAACTAATCTCAAGAAGAAGAAACCGGCAAAGGGAACCACTTCAAGCTAGTGGGTTGAGGAAGCCAGCACCTCCATAGTTTCCTTCCAGGATGAGTACGTGAATAAGTCTGACCTTGACTCTCTCATCAAAGCCTTGAAAGGGTCTGGAAAGACTTTAGATATCTCTTGAAATGTTGAAATTGCTCATAACATTGTTAAATCAATTATCATAGATTTTGGAGCAAGTCATTATATGATTAGTAATGCAAATATGATTAGCAATATGAAACCAACTTTAGGTAATGTAATCATAGCAAACGGGAGTAAAGTTCCGGTTAAAGGACTAGGTAATCTAAATCTGTTTGGTAGGGAATCTCAAGCTTTATTCATGCCGAATTTTACCTCCAACCTAGTATCTGTTAAACGAATTGCTACAAATTTAAATTTCTTGGTTATCTTTAGTCCTAACGAAGTTTGGTTTCAGGATATTAGTTTCAGAGTCGTGATTGGTAAGGGAGCAACCAAAGGAGACCTTTATGTACTCGAAAAGTTGAACTCAAGACACAATGTATCTGCAAAATTTTCTATTGCTTTTCAATATGTTATTTCTTATTTAAACAATGTTTTATGGCATGCTAGACTTGGCCATCCAAATTCTAAAGCTTTAAGTTTGATGTTTTCACATGTTAGGTTTAATAAATCTATTGATTGCGAAGCGTGTATTCTTGGAAAACATAGTCATTCAGTTTTTCCCAAATCAAATGTGGTTTATGAAAATTGTTTTGATCTTGTTCATTCCGATGTTTGGTCTTCTCCATGTGCATATAGAGAGAACCATAAATATTTTGTTACATATATAGATGAAAAATCGAAATACACTTGGGTAACTTTGCTTGCATCAAAACATAGGGTCTTAGAAGCTTTCAAGAATTTTCAATGTTATGTGGCTAACCAATACAATGCAAGAATTAAGGTTTCCTGGTCAGATAACGGAGGAGAGTACACGAGTAGTGCGTTCAAAGACCATCTCGCAAATCAAGTAATAATACATCAACCTAGTTGTCCATATACACCTCAACAGAACGGTGTAGCCGAAAGGAAAAATAGACATTTGATTGAGATCAGTAGGGCCATGATGTTTCACAACAATGTTCCAAAACATTTTGGTCGGATGTTTTGATCATGGCGTGTCATCTCATCAACAAGATACCAACACAAATCATTGATGATCTATCCCCTTACCAGGTTCTCAATAAAAGCAAACATATCTTAATCACTTACGTGTATTTGGTTGTGTGTGTTATGTCATGATTCCATATAATCTAAGGAACAAGCTCGAACCAAAGAGTGTCAAAGCGATGTTCATTTTGCTACTCAAGCACTCAAAAGGGTATAAGTGTTATTTTCCGAAAACTCGACGAGTCATGATCTCTAAAGATGTAAAGTTCATTGAAGGTACAATGTTTTATGAAGACAAAGATTGGGGAAGTATAAAAGACCTATCCGAATTGGTCTCAGATAGAGCTACAAACCTCAAGAACTTGATGAAAAGCCTTGGTATTGATCTACATGTAGATAATGATGCTGAAAAAGCTCATGTTTATACTATACTAGAAGCTAAAATTCATCCCATCTTGATTATGAGGGGGAGACAAATGCTGATGAAAAAAATTCCCTCTCGTATCACAATGAAAACGAAGAGCATCTAGTTTTCCATGCTCAAGATGGAGATGAATCTGAATCCGAGAACGAAACCGAACCATAACCGGTTCAACTAAGAAAAAGTACTAGACCTAAGTTTTTGTCTCAATGGAACGACGGAAAATTCCACTAAAAAATAACTCAGTTGCTCATCCAATTCAATCAGTATGTTCTCTTGCATCATTCCCTGAAGAACATCAAGTCTTCTTGGGAAAACTTGATGCATACTTTATTCTAGAGACTTATGAAGAAGCGATGAAAATCAAAGAATAGAGAGAAGCCGTTGGAGAGGAAGACAAAGCAATGGTGGTTAATTGATAGTAGGATTTTACTCCTATAAATGGCTATCAATCAACCCATCGTTGTAGTATGGGTTTTTATGTCAATCCATAATGGGAGCGTACCAAGCAATGAGGATGTGTTGGATGCTTTAAAGTCAAGCTGGTGTTAAAAAGGTTTTGGGTGCTAAAAGGTCCTAAGTGCAACGAAAGTAAAAATGCATAAAACAGAAAAAGGCTTTAAACACTTTGGATGCAAAACAGAGTAAATGCAAGAAAAGGTAAACCGTGCAATCAATGGTAAAGTCGTTCCTGAGGACAAAGGGTAATTGACTTGGGAATTCTTCCTAGGATACCTAAGTACCTAACATACCTCAAACAATGAGCTGACCCCTAGACAGTAGCTCTACTAACAATCAATTCCAATGTCTTGGCAACCAATCTCAAGCAAAGCAATCACAGACTCAATTGTCGTCATAGACGGTGACTACTTAGCAGGAAATAACCTCTACTACCCTAGCTAACTCGTTTCCCACATCTATTCACAGAGAAGGGGAAAAAAATCTATGAAAGCCCCTCGATCTGGTCACCTGCAAATACTCACCTCTCGGTGTTGCAGGGCCTAACGGCGGGCC
>OVBE01005257.1:0-22068 GCA_900406425.1 Iberis pinnata | reverse complement strand
CCACTACAACGATATGATAGTGTAATTAGGAATTGACACAGGAAAAATCCTACTATCGAAGCCGTCCGGACCAAAACTCTATCATGTAGTAAACATAACTCAGTCTTAAACATCACTTAGTCGTAAACATAACTCATCCGTATAGGAAAAATAACTAAGTCATATAAGTAGAGACGAAAAAAATACAACTTCCTGTAAAGAATAATCAGCTTGATGTAACTCATCCGTTTCGTATATTTTGAATTTTATAACTCAGACACTCAATAAAAATAACTTAGCTATTTCGTTTATTATAAAATAATAATAATAACCCGGCAGAATGATAAACAATAACTTAGGCGTATAATATCGACTAAATGTTATAACCGAGGGAAATGATGTTATACTATGCAGCTATGATGGAATAATATGTTTTCGAGGTCAGCTATTATGTCAGAGTATTAGTCCGCTATGACGCGACAATTTTCTCTCTCTCTTTCTCTCTGCCGTAGGTAATGTGATTTTACGAGGCCTGTAAACATGCTTATTAATTTACCGAGGTAAAAAACGTAATAGGACATCATTACACGCCTCGTAATAAGACATATTAGCGGCAGCTAGAAAAAAAAAATCGTCGCATCATATTTGCCTAATATGACATAATAGCTGTCATAATAACTGTGTATTTAGACATAAGGTTTGACCTCAATGACGTATTATCCCATCATATCTGCTTAGTAAGACATCATTTCAACTTTACTTTACGACTTAGTTATTTCCTTAACGAATGAGTTATGTTTACGACTGCGTTATCTTTACTCAATGACGGAGTTTTCTTCGTGGTTATAATATATGGCTGAGTTCTCTTTACAATGTTTGTGTTACTAGTGAGTAGTAACAAATATTACTACTCCCTCTTTTTTTTATTATAGGATGTTTTAGAGTTTTCACATATATTAAAAAAAATTAATTTGTCACATTAAATGTAACACTTTTCTCTCAAACCAATTTCCAACAGAGGGAGTACTATTTAGAAACTTCACATTACATAAACACAAAGTTATTATTACAATACATGACTACTAAAAGAAGTAAATTAACAGTAGGATAATGAGATTAAGTCCTAAAGTAAACGTAACGCAGTCATAAACATAACTCAATGTTGATTTGACACTTTTATATCCAATCAAACGGTTTAGTTATCTATATTATACCAAGATTCTCTTGTGAGCTACAGTGTTACACTATATTTAATATACATTGTAGCAAAGCCATATAATTTTCCGCATGACTTTATCAGGATAACCTATGATCGAAGTAGTCAGTTTATCTGTTGGTATACATTAACTATTGGTTTTTAAAACACATTAACTCAGATATTTTTCCTGCATTATACGTATACGTATTACCGCTTCGTTTGGTATTACACCAATATCTAGAAATTTTCATAACAGAGGTGAATGATCTAGGAGTATTAATTACGTTACTGAGGTCAAACTGATAGGGTTTGTGACTAATTGAACCTCCAGTAGGGTTTGCGTGTGAAAGTCACTAATCTGTACACGAATAATGGTTTGATTGACGTTTTATCAGTTCGAAATTTTAAGTTCATTAAATTATAAAGGGTTTTTAATAAATTTCAGTTCGATTTCAATTACCGAGGTAAGAATAACTCATCCCTAATCATGATACCGGTTTAAGTATAACTCAGCCCTTAATACATTCCAGACTTATGAATTATTCAGCCCTTATTACATATTACGTTACCTAGTTATGAATACATCAACCCTTATTAGTTATTATGTTACCAATTTAAGAATAACCAATATATTAGTCGTCTAATACGATGAGGCGGGAATACGAAACATCGTGACTCCTCTAGAAACCGCCACGTTTCTCTCTCTCTCTCTCTCTCTCTCTCTCTCTCTCTCTCTCTCTCTCTCTCTCTCTCCATGTCTCTCTATTTATCTCTCTGTTTCTCTGTTAATTTGCAGACAACTTAATAGACTGATTTTTCTCAAAAAATAGTACGCATGCAATATATATGAATTTTCTCACTATTTTTTATTTTTCGTCTCGATCATATATTATTCTGATTAATGTTGTGTTTTTTCAGATGGCCATACAAAAGATTGAGTTGGATTTGAGGAGGTTGAAGCGTTATCCTCCCTCACATTGTAGCGTCGGTTAGTCTATCATGTTCTTCAACACATTTATAGTGTAACAGATAACACAAACCTTAAATTTCATCTCTTGTAGGTCCAGTGGGATACAACATATTCCACAGGGATGGATTCATAATGGGAGCAGTTGGTACTCCGTATGAAGGCGGAATCTTCTCATTTACCATCCGCTTCCCTCCTGACTAGCCGTACCAACCACCAAAGGTGTCTTTCAAGAGTAAGGTCTACCATCCGAACATCAACTGCAGTGGCTCCATTGAAATGAATATGTTGAGAGACACAAAATAGTGTTCAGGCTTTAGAGTGTCCCATGTATGAATACTTGTTTTGATGTATGTATAATCGTTATTAATCAATGTTTCTTCATTGATTGATCATGTTTCTTGACTGATTAGGTGTTGTCCTCCATTGCCGCGTTGATGGTTGTTCCCAATCTTGACGATCCTCTGGTGGCAAAGATTGGTGAGCTGTACAGGAAGGATAGGTTTAAGTACGAGGAAAATGCAAGAAGTTGGACATTGGCGTATGCTACGGGATGATGAAAACTCTTATTTCCATCCCTGTAACTATGACTAATTTGATCTTTTCTTTATCAATAGTAATCACTCAATAAAAACTAAACTCAGTCGTAAACATAACTCAATCATAAAATGTCTCAGTCGTATAGTAAACATAACTCTGCCCTGTGGTGATAATTTCTCATCCGTAAAACAAATATAACTCATTCATTTAGTAAAAAAACATTACTCATATATTTACTTATTTATTTTGTTTCAAAATATAAGGTTTTCTAGATATTTACTTATTTATTTTGTTTCAAAATATAATGTCTTCTCAATAACTTTGATAACTTCGACATACATGTAAGAATTAACTTACCCGCATTGTTTTTTCCTCTTTTTGTTGTAATCGGCGCTGTAATCTATCTCTTATCTTTGATAAAACATCTTTGACAACAAAAATTATCCGTATTATTTACTTAATATTTACATATATAATATACTAAATTTTAACTGAAATTCCTTATGTTTTTATATTATCAAGAGCATTATATTTATCTTATGTTATTTTCAGTGACGGTCCTAAAAGTTTTTTTTTTACCTTGTTCAAAAAGAAATTTAATATATAAATATATTATGTGAATCATATTTTAGTGATGAAAATATATTAAAATTAATTATTTATATGTAATATTGTGAATTTTATATATATGTAAGAAGATTTGTTTATTTATATGTAAAATGAAACTCAAACACAAAAAACTGATATGCAACAAAATCAAATTCAATCGCAACGTAAATCAAACACGGTTGTAACATAAATCAAACTCAGCCACAACTTAAATCAAACTCGTCCACAACATAATCAAACTCATTCGAAACATATATCACAACGAATCATTTGCAACTTACCAGAAATTTCGAGGAGGGTTCACAATAAGATTTCGACGATGACGATTTTGGAAAAGACGATGAGCGCAATAACTAGGTCACTACACCGTTTTTTTCTTTAGTCAGAGTGAATTAGTTGAGGCGCAGAGAAATTTGATATGTATAATGTTTTATTGACATGGAATACGGTTTAGTGACGTGGATTTGGTCATTATAAATTAACCAAATTAAGAGAAAACTAAGCAAGGGAGTGAATCGTAATTTACAAGGGTTTTGAAGTACTCTAGTAATTTTTGAAAGATGTATGATTTTCTAGTCATTTTGGAACTTTTCTATGGTATTTGAGCGATTTTCTCAAAATTAAATAACACAATCACCTATATAAAATAATCCAGCCGTTAACTAAATAACTGAGTCGTCCAGTAGACTTACATTATCAAACAGTCATCCAAAATTGTTACCTGGCCATCTATCTCTTACATAAGTAAGTATTTTGAAGAACGTACCCTCACCGTCCAAAATATTGCTATTTGGTTCCTCCCTCTACAGTTATACATAACTTAGTTTATGCGAAAAATGATGATAGAGTGATTAACAGATGGTCTTAAGGTCCATAATTATATTTCTCTAGGTTGTACATAAGTGTCTTCCATCTCTCTGGTTGAACGGGTGCTAGAGGATCATATATTGATACTGACGGATCAATACCCTTCCTCATGCACGTCATCCTATTTGGCCTAATGTGAGGAAAATCTTGTGCTTCAAGAGCACATTCGGATATACTTGACCCGTTAGATGATAACTGAACCATTTTTTCCCGAACATCTTTTATTTTTTCCAACCTCGATTCTTCCTTTGCAACTTCATCCCGAAATTTTTCTCGGTCACCTCCGCACACGAATTTTCCTATGTCACTTCCGTATTTTTCAAAAAAATTCTATTTTTTTAGCATCAAGGATCTCATGCTTTGTCGCATCCTTCACTACATTTAACAGAGATTGAGTCGCCTTCTTTAACTCATTATGTTTATGCTTTCCCAAGTTGCCTCTTTCTTCTTTTTCTCAGCCGCCTCTTTCTTCTTTGTAGCAGCGGCTTTTTTCTTCTTATCATCGGCCTCTTTCTTTTTTAACTTAGCCTCGCCCGTGTCTTGATCAGCGACCTCCTTCTTTTTTAACTCAACTTCTTCCTTCTTCTTATCTTCTTTCGGATTTTTGTTGCGCCTCGTGATGGGTCCCTTAGGAGGAGAAACAACAATCTCATCGACATCAACAACCACCTTGGCCAAATCCTGCTTGACCTCATTTGTCTTGGCCACTTTATCTTCCGAGTTTAGTTTAACCCTCAAACCATCGACTTTTGCCTCAAGAAGCTCCACAACCCCACTTTATTTCTCCTATTAACCTTTTGCAGGGGTCTTAGCTGCGGGTGGATTATTAACGGACTTTGGCTGTAGAATTTGCGATGGCGAGGGGAATGTTATTGATAGGGGGTTAGGTTTTTGAGAAGTGAACATTGTTTATGGCATTTTCACTTACCCCCAGTTCTTTCATATGCACATCGATTGTATCTCTGACTAATGAAGGAAGCATATTTCTAACTGAGTGAGTCAACACCCGCAGAGTATTAACTATTTCCTACAGAAGACCCCTACTTTCCACAACTGTAACGGTGTTGCATTCTGTGTTCTCCTTCTCTTTCCCTACATCAACAACTTTCTTCTGCTTCTTTGTTGGTAGCTCGGCCTCAACCAAGACTTCATCCTCCCTTCTTTTCTTGTTCTCATTCCTCTGCACAACCACAAAACCACTAACAGAGCGGCCTGCATGGATGTCTATTATCAAATTCACAAGTTGTGGGTCATCTTCTTCATCCGGCCACAGAGGAAAAAACTCTTAGAAAGACTCCTTCATGACCATATTCCTCACACGCACATGCACAACTCAAAACATAACCCAGCCTTCAAATTCAAACAAACTTAGCCAACTAGTAAATAAAAACTATCTAACTCTTACACTATTAAAAATAAAACTTGATATCTCAGCCACCTCAAAAATAATAACTAGCTATCAATAACTCGTAACTCAATCACCACGATTATCGAAACTGGATAACTCAGCCGTTAAACATGAGATACAAATCATCTCAACATAACACAACCACCAAATAATTAGAAACTCAGTCTGAAACATTGGCTTACCATAATTTTTCATATCATCAGACATGGCAGAATCTAAATTTCATGTGGATGACTTCCACCCCATCAAAGAAGCAAAATCTCATTGTTACTTAACATTTTCCCTAAATTCCCTCCGAAGCAAGTGACGGATTCTTACGCCCAAACCATTAACACGTGAACTAAACCATTGATGGTTTATGAGTTACCTTTTGGACTCAACAACTTAATAGAATTAACAAGAACTTCAAATGCAACACGACCCCATGGATATGCCATCATAGCTTCATCGTCGAATACTCTTTTTGCAATTTCAAAGGGTATCCTAGAATTATGATGCAAGACATGAATACACATGGCTTGCATGAATAACAACCCCAACCATTTGCACTTTTCTTTAGTCCATGTCTGACAGACCGTTAATGTGTTCCTCAATTCATTATACTTTGGTACTATCCCACGCGGCACATTCAACTCATCCCAGAATTCGTATTGCTCAGGTTCACGTTCAAAACTTTCTGTTGGTAGTGGGTTTGTCTTTGACCCAGTTATCTCATAAAATTTATTTAATCCAAACCTGATAGGTTGATCATGAAGAAGAAAGAGATTTTAATTATCGTTCATGATTAACCTATCAGATTTCGATTAAACAAATTTTCTGAGATAACTGGGTTAAAAACAAACCCACTGCCAACGGAAAGGTTTGAACATGAATCTGAGCAATACGAAGCTTTTTGAGATGAGTAGAATGTGCCGCATGGGACAGGTGATATTATCTTAGCAACAATGGAACTAAGGAGAAGAAGCAGCTTGAACCAGAGATAAATGAAGTTGAAGAAAGCATCAAGGAGCAGCTTGAATCCGAGGAAGCAAGAGATAAAAACTTAAGTGTTCGAATCGGTCCAATGACTAGATCAAGAAAAGCTAAATTCCAGCAAGCTCTACAAAAACTGCATTCAGGGACTTGATCCTCACATCTAGAATCACATCAGTGGGACTCAAGTATAATGAATTGAGGAACACATTGATGGTCTGTCAGACATGGACTAAACAAAAGTGCAAAAGTTTGGGGCTGTTATTCATGAAAGCCATGGGTAAACATGTTCTGCATCATTGATTTCCAAGTTTGAATGGGACAATGATTGCCAATCCGCCTTTCTAGCGATCAAAGGAGCTCTGGTAAGTGATCCAATTGTCCAACCACCACATTGGGAATTACCTTTTGAATTGATGTGCGATGCAATTGATTACGGCGTGGGAGCAGTTCTTGGACAGCAAAAAGATTTGAAGCTCCATTTCATTTACTATGCCCCTAGGACTCTTGATTTAGCTCAACACAATTATGCAACAACGTAGTAAGAGCTCCTAGAGATTGTCTTCGCTTTTGAGAATTTCATATCCTACTTAGTGGGACCCAAATGTAGTAGTCCACACCGATCATGCGGCATTGAGGTACCTTCTTTCTAAAATGGATGCTAAACCCATATTACTATGTTGGATTTTACTTTTCCATGAATTAGATTAAGAGATCAAAGAAAAGCGAGGCATTGAAAACGGAGTTATATCACCTTTCTTGACCACAGTCGAAGATGATGTTCCCATTGATGATTCTTTTCCAGAGGAACGCACTTGTGCTATTAGCATCATAGTGGATGAGAATATTTCTATCACTAGACTCCATAAGACTGATTTGATTACTCTTTGTTTTCGTGATTTTTCTAACTATTTACCTGTTGAAGTTGAACCACTGGACTTTTCAGGTTACAGAAAGAAGTTCTTAAGAGATGTTAGACATTACTACTGGGATGAACCATATCTTTATAAGCTTTGTAAAGATTGTATGTTCATAAGATGCCTGCCTAAGGAGGAGATTCAGAATGTTATGTACCATTATCATGGTTTAGATTATGCTTGTCACTTCGCTACATTCAAGACGGTTTCTTAGGTACTCCAAGCAGGTTTCCGGTGGCCCACTATGTTCAGAGATGCTCATGACTTGATCTCTCACTATGATTCATGCCAAAGACAAGGGAACATCTCAAAGCGGAATGAGATGCCACATAACTTCATTCTTGAAGTAGAGGTTTTTGATGTGTGGGGAATTGACTTCATGGGTCCTTTCCCTGTATCTCATAACAACCTTTATATTCTAGTTGCTGTTGATTATGCGTCTAAGTGGGTTGAAGCAATTGCTAGCCCCACTAATGATGCGAAAGTTGTGCTAAAAATGTTCAAGTCTATGAATTTCCCCAGGTTTGGTATTCCTTGAGTAGTCATCAGAGATGGAGGCACTCACTTCATCAATAGAGTCTTTGATGGATTGCTCAAGAAGCATGGAGTGAAGCTGAACGTCGCAACACCATATCACCCTCATACTAGGGGACACGTAGAGGTTTCTAACAAGGAAATCAAATCTATCCTGCAGAAAACAGTAAATGGATTTAGGAAATATTGGTCTTTAACGCTAGATGATGCTCTATGGGCTTACAAGACTGCATTCAAGACCCTTCTAGGTACTACTCCTTTTAACCTTGTCTATGGTAAAGCTTGTCATTTACCGGTAGAAGTGGAGCACAAAGCTGCATGGGTTGTCAAGTTTCTGAACTTCAAAATAAAGACCGCAACATAAAGACATCTCATTCAACTCCATGAGATTGAAGAGATTTGCCACTTAGCGTATGAAAAGTACAAGATCTACAAGGAAAGGACTAAAGATGCACATGAAAAGAAGATAATATTTTCAACTAGGTGATCAGGTATTGCTCTACAACTCTCGATTGAAACTATTCCATAGAAAATTGAAATCTAGGTCGTTTGGACCTTTTTCATCAAAGAGGTAAGACCCTATGGTGCTGTTTTACTCAACAATCGACAAGGTAATGATTTTGTTGTAAATGGTGAAAGGCTTAAGCCTTATCTCACTACTTCATAGCTCATGGAGGAATCTGAGATTTCTCTGGTTGATCCAGCCTTAGCTTAGACGTAAGTATTGTCAAGCTAATGATATTAAACAAGCGTTGAATGGGAGGAAACCCACTGTTTTGGTATTTTAGTTTAGTTGTTTTTGTCCTTGGGTCAGTCTAGGTCTTAGATTACTAATTTGCTGATTTTTAGTTGTGAGTTCAAAGTGTTTCAGGTGAGTTCCGAATGAAGAAAAACTGGTCGGATGCAAAGATCGATCGATCGGTCTATGGATTAATCGATCCCTAAAATATGGTATGGAGAGATCGATTGATCCGTCTATGGATCGATCCATCCATCATTTTTCATAACTGCAGAAAATCAGATAGATTGATCCGTCTATGGATCGATAAATCCAATCGACCAGGGACTGACGTAAAAAGGGATCGATCGATCACTTAGGTGATCGATTGATCCCTTGTCCAGATGAATAGCGGATGTCACAGAGAGGACCCACACTATGGTCTAGAGGATGTGGAGCGTGATAGCTAAGATACGACGCCTAACCTGTTTTAGAGCACATAGGGATCGCAATGATGATGACGAGGAGCCTTCTGCTAGGAGAGAGATGGGAGGGGGAAGTTCGGGACATGCCTCGGACCGATTTCGTTTCACCTATTCAATATCTTTTCTTTTTCTCTTTTGACTTAAGTATTTCTTTTATTTCATTTGTATGTGTTATAGACTTATTTTCCTCTTCAGATCATTGATCCTTCTTCTGGATTTATGTTCACACTGGGATGGTGTGAAGTAAGTCTAGGGGAGGGTATATGATGCTACTAATGATATTATGATGATTTGTCTATTTTGATGAAATTTTTACATTTTTCGGTTTTTTAGATGAGTCTAGTAAAGTCAAGTCGACTCAAAGGAACAATGACCAGAATTAATAATGACTACAAATCTAGTGTGAGTCCGGTATCAGTCTTTACTTGTTTACTGACTTAGATTAACTGTTGCATTTAGGATTAGAATCTCGTTGACTAATTGATATGCTTTTGAAAGTTATGGTCTTTTGGATTGTTGATGATTTGATGCTAGCTCTACTTTG
Organism: Iberis pinnata; assembly: GCA_900406425.1. Lineage (NCBI taxonomy): Eukaryota > Viridiplantae > Streptophyta > Magnoliopsida > Brassicales > Brassicaceae > Iberis > Iberis pinnata. Next base: position 12,330 of record OVBE01005257.1, on the reverse strand, counting down.
CTAGGACTAAATTTGATCTTAAATTCTGTTATCTATGGTGTTGGAATACTTTGAGTCAGGTATTTTTTTCTTTAACTCTCTGTGAAAACAACCAGTTCTTTCAGTACGACTCTGATCCCCTTCTCTTTCCCTTCAATAAAAGCTGTTAAAAAAGAAAAGAAAAAAAGTAGCAAGCAAAAGCAAAGCTTAAAAAAGCGTAAAGTAAAAAAATGAATAAAGGAAGTGAGAAAAGGAGAAGAAAGGGACGGGATCCAAAGTAGGTCAATACTCGAATTGGTATGAGGATCCTGAATGACGAATACTCTAGTGCGTTGATCGATACCCCATACGTAAGAATGCACTTATTTGAACTTAATTGAATCTAATGAGCTGGTTTATATGACTTGATAGTTTGGTTGATTTGGATTTAGAGTACAAAGCATGTTGTTAAGTAGGTGGCGGTAAACAGTTTATTTGCGTGGTTATTTAGGATTAGTGTCTTTTAGTTATTGATGTCTGAACTTGGGGTTGCTGAGATTCTGAGAGTTCATGTGTGGTCTGGTTTTCAAACTTCTTCTCTTTATTTGGTTTTCCTTTACTTCAGGACAAGCAAAGATCTAAGTCTGGGGGAGTTGATATTACTCGTTTTTAATGCCTTATAGTGGGTGTTTATACATGCTATTTGGAATTATCTGAGTGTTTTCCTTGTGTTTTTGGCATGTTTTTAGGGTTCTAGGTGTTTGAGACATTTTGGAGCGAAAATGATGGTTTTCAGAAGAATTCAGGTGCAAAAATACTTAATGAAGATGGAAGGATCGATCCAGGATGAAGAATGATCGATCCAGACCTGTACACATGAGGAGATCGATCTATCCTAGCATGGATCGATCGATCCAAGTCCCTGGAAACTTATGGAAAATCAGATCAATCGATCCCTTTGGAGCCCAAATCGATTGATCCCTCTAAGGATCGATCAATCCCTTTACACGAGCAAGAATGAAATCCGGCAAAAAGACGCATTCGTCCTCAATACTTATTATTGGGTCTTGATTTTCCTTTTATTTTTAGACTATAAAAGCCTTTTGTCTTGTTTTATTTTCATGATCGCTTATTTTATTTTCCGGAGCTTTCTGAGAGAGAAGAGATCTACTTTTGTATTTAAGAAGATTTATGAACTCTGATAAGTTTTATATACAATTTTCTTTTTGAGTTCTACAATGTTTACTTTATCTGTGATTTCTGCTTTCGTTATCATGTATGAGTAGTTTATTTGTTAGATTTTAGGTGATTTCCAAGGAAACTAGGTCGATTGTTAGGGTTTGATAGAATGGATTGAATTTGTTAGGTTCTTAGTCTAGATTTGTTCCTAATGCATGAATTAGAGTAGCTAACTAGTTCATTGATCTTAGAATTATAAACTCAAAGGGATTTGGTTTAGAAGTTTGATCTAGTCTAGATGAATAAATGTTGTTACTTGTGGGAGTATTGTCTTAGGGGCTTATGAACTTGTCGAATCTGAATTATAATGCATGTTTAAATCATCTTAATACAACGGGATTTTTTATTTAGTGATTTAAACATAAGGATCTAATACTTCGGGAGAAGATTATTCTATTGTTGTTTTTGAATTGAGAACTATTTTCAAAGAAAATTACGCATGTTAACCTTGGCTTTTAACCTGAATACATGTGGAATTCCCTATTACCTAACGCTTTCGTTATTTGTTTTACAACCATTTTTATTTTATCGTTATTGACATTTTCTAATCACAACCACTATTTTATCTGTTTTAGCTTTATTCGATTTAAACTGAGAGTCGTACATTCTTGGTTCGTGTGGATTTGATCCCTCTTACACTACTGCGTTTGTTGTGCACTTACAGTGAATATATTTGGGGTAAAACCTGAGTGTATCAGCGACCAAGCCTCCAATCCCAACATCCCAGACCAAACGGTGCAAACAACACCCCAAAAAATTGTTGACTCAACGGTAGCCACTGCTGCTAAAACGGACGAAGCGGCGTCACCAAACGAGTAATCTGAATCATGGAAACCAACTGAACTACGAGACGGTTGATCCCTAAAACTGGTTTGTTGGCAACTTTTCACAAGAAAGGTGCAACTGTCCCCTTCTCTGAAAAAGGGGGAGTGTGTATGTATATGTATACTCCCATATTTCAAAATATTCACAGTCTTGAACTCGATATTTTCGAAGAGACCGGTTGGGTTTCTACCTGGAAAATCTGATTCTAATCAAAATAAACCGGATTTTGTGAATGTTATGATGCTTATAAGTGGTAAATCTCTACCCAATAATGCTGAAAAAGAACATTTGATGGAAGGTTTAGTTGAAGACTTGGATGAATTGAAGGAAGATGCAAACTTAGAAAAAGAAGATAATGATTCAGAGCTATCTGCCCTATCAGGCACCTTTTACCCGATTGAGCAAACACATGCAAAAATTCTAGGAGGTTTTGATCGATCGGGCACTCCATCAGCCCGATCGAGCAATGAAATCGGGGAAAATTCTTATCAAAGTGCCCGTCCGAGCAAAAGGACCCAAGATCGATTCTGAACTCTAGAACCTCTGAAACTTCTCATGTTCCTCCTAGAGTTTACAAACCCAAAGTTCCTTATCCGGTGAAGCCCAAAACCTCCAGGAAAGACTTAGAAGATGAAAAATGCAAGGACATCAAGGAATTGAATGTTAGACTGCCATTCTTTGATGCTTGTCAAATGATCCCTTCTTTGAAGAAGTATGCGAAGACCATGGTTACAAGCAACCTTACATTGGAAGAAGGTGCAATGATGATTACAGAAGAGTGTAGCTCTGTTCTACAAAATCGCATGCCTAAAAAGCTTGAGATCTAATGTGATTCTCATGCCTTTCTTCGTGGCTAAGCGATTGGGAATGACTGACATAAAGGTTACAAGGATTTCATTGATTCTAGCTGATCGTTCTATGAAATACCATGTTGGAGTTCTAGAGAATTTACCTGTTAAGATTGGAACTGCCTATGTACCAACCGATTTTGTGATCTTAGAGCAATCATATATGTGAAGAAAGGCAAGATCGATCTTCACTTTGGAGACATGGTTATGAAGTTCATCTTATAAGAGGTTTTAAAAAACCGTCTCTAGATCCTAAATCCTCTTGGGTCGATATTGTTGCTGAAGCTGTAGAGGGAGTAGCTTATTTATCCTTTAGTGGTAATGTTACAGATCTTACCAGGATGCTTGATGCTAGTAGGAGATTTGAGGAGATGACTGGTTATGTGGAATTAATGGAGGCAGCTGCCAAGCCATCACCTAAAATGTACCCTGCACCACTTGATGATCCATGGAGCGAGCTAAAAGCTCCAAAGATGGAACTTAAAACCCTCCTAGCAGGGCTCATGTACGTGTTTCTAGGTCATAATTTTGTATACTTTGTGATTGTGAATGTTGATTTGAACAATGTAGAGACTGCCTTGCTTTTGTGTCAATTGAGAAAGTATCGTAAAGCTCTACGTTATACTTTAGATGATATCACAGGGATTTCACAAGATTTATGCATGCACAGGATCCATTTAGAGGATAATCTAAGAATTATATAGAACATCAGAGATGTTTAAATCATAATCTAAAATATGTTGTTAAGAAAGATATAATGAAACTTCTAGATGCAGGAATCAATTACCCTATTTCAGATAGTACTTTGGTTAGTCCTGTGCATGTTTTTCCTAAGAAGGGGGGGTATTACAGTTGTCAAGAATGATAAGGATGAATTGATTCCTACTATAACTCTTAGAGGTCATAGAATGTGCATTGACTATAGGAAATTGAATGCTTCTACTCGCAAAGATCATTTTTCTTTACTTTTTATTGACCAAATGCTTGAGAGATTGGCTAATCAGCCTTACTACTATTTCTTAGATGGTTATTGAGGTTTCTTTCAGATTCCTATTCACCCTGAAGACCAAGAGAAGACGACTTTCACTTGTCCATTTGGTATCTATGCATATCGTAGAATGCCTTTTGGATTGTGCAATGCCTATGCTACTTTTCAAAGATGCATGTTGTCTATTTTCACTGATCTAATTGAAGACATCATGGAAGCATACATGGAAGATTTCTCTGTCTTTGGATTTTCCTTTGATTTTTGTCTTGCTAATTTGTGTAGGGTCCTTCAGAGATGTGATGAGAAACACTTGGTACTCAAATGGGAGAATTTTCATTTCATGGTGACCAATGGAATTGTGTTAGGACACAAAATCTTTGACAAAAGGTATTGAGGTAGATAGAGCTAATTATTGTATCGTTAATTACTATCTACAAAAATAATAATAACCCAACTGAATGATAAACAATAACTCATTTGTTTCGTATATTAATTTTGTGTACTACGACTAAGCACTAATATTGAGAAATTTTTATAACCGAGGCAAACGTCTTATTTTGACGCAACGATGATGTGATATTATGATATGGAGGTCAAACCCTAGATGATGTCTACTATGTCATAGTAATCTATTATGTCATAATACGAGGCTATGATGTCTTATTATGTTACCGAGGTAAAAAAACTGAAGAGGTCGGAATACGAAAAATCCTGACTCTTCGATTAATAAATCAGCCTTATTGAAATCAGAACTCACATATAGTTAAACGAGAACTCAGCCGCATAAAAATAAATTTAATCTGTAACTCATTCGTTAATAGTAACTCAATGATAGATAAACCATAGCTGAGTCATCGTTAATCCATAACTCAGTCGTATCACAAAAATATTCAAATTCATAAATCAGTTTGCATCAGATAAGTTTTCACACTATGCCCACTCTTTCTACAACGAGAACATGTGTGTTCTTTCCTTGGACATTTCTTCTCAAGTGTAACTTCTAAGCCATATTTCATCCTTTTATTTTTAGGTCTCTCTGGCTCTGGACGAATAAACAAGGGCAAGCACAATTATTTATGCATGTTTTCTGGAAGTTTATGCGCTGCATCAAACAACATAACCGATTGAGCGTATGTGTTAACCAAATAAGCGCTATGATAGTAATTATTGCACATGGATATATGAGAAACTTCCCTATACTCAGCAGCTGTGATTGCGTGCGCACATGTTAATTTCTCATGTTCAAAATGCTTGCATGTGCACGTAAGCGCAGTCAACTTAACAACATGCAAAGACTGTCCATATTTAGCTTCCATATTATCAATACCGAATAAAAAAGGTTAGGGCTTCATTATGATTTTTTATATGTCAGATATATGAACTGTGACAGCTAACTTATTAATTGTGATGGTTGACTTACTTGTAGTAGTTTCTCGACACCACATGTAAGCTTGGTTTTCTGTGATATAGAGTCCTCTCCCCGTTCAGCAAACCATCTGGTCATCATATCTCGTATCGGTTATAATACTCGAGCAATGTTAAGACCTCTAGCATTTGACAGTGCTCTGTTCATTGATTCGTCTATGTTCATAGTCATCATATTGTACCTTTCACCTCGGTAATGGACACGCGCCCACAGTCGGACATTAGCTCTTTTGAGGTACCCATGAAGTTTAGGATTAATCGCTTGAATCTCCGGAAGAATCGCATTAAAATCAGGAATCCTAAGACATCTTTCTTCTTTCTTCACCAGAAGAAAAACATCTTTTCTTTGTCCTGTCCCGAAATGTATAAATGGTACGTGCAAATTCCCCGAGAAGCCAGAGGATACAAATTCCCAATTTTTTTCCCTGTCGACTTATTTCTATATGAGTTTATCGCAAGATCCTTCTCGTCGGAAAGAAAAAATTTTAGTTTTGTAAAAAACCATTCCCATGATTCATCTTTTTCAGTGTCAACCACAGTGAAAGTTATTGGAAGAAGCATCCCTTTGTATTTACCATTACGAAACGTACCGTCTACGACCACAACTTTGCGCATGAAAGGAAAGCCATCTATGATCGCACCAAACGAAAGGAACACATACATGAATCTTCCACACTCATAGATTTAAAGACGCGAAAAGTACATAGATTTTCCCTTCTTATCATGTATAAGTAAGAAGGCAAGTTATCAAACCCAATCTCAGGTGTTCCGTCATCGATTTACCTTGCACGTTGCAGCGTCTTATGTGATTTTCAACATGGCATCTTTACACATGACCATTTGAATAAGTAAGATGTATCATAGAATTAAGTCAGTCACATCAAAAAACATTACTCAATCTTAATGTTACAGTAACTCAGCCTTTATGTTAAAATAACTCAGCATTACTGTTAACATAACTCAGCCTATCGATAATATAACTCAGCCCAATTTTGTAAATACCTCGACCAAAAAAAAAAAATTTCCTTTATGCCAAACTGCTTATTAAAAATATAACCATTCGAATAAGTCAGCTGCATCATAGAATTAAGTAAGTCACATCGAAATTATTACTAAACCTTAACGTTAAAATAACTCAGATTTATTGTTAAAATAACTCAGCTGCAAGGTTAATATAACTCAACCTATCGTTAATATAACTCGTCCCATTCATTAAAATAACTCGGCCCAAAAAAATAAATACCTTTATACAAAACTGCTTATTGATAGCTATCCCGACACTCTCAGATAGAACGGACAGACCAATGTCGCCGAGAAAGTCCCGGTACAACTGTCCTAAAATATCTGGTGTTGCTTGTATAGATTGAATAGAACGCTCAGTTACATAACATGTATGATTTCCATCGTAAATATGAATGTAAAATGCCAGAGAATCCCATTGTTTAGAACCATGAACTCTCCCGGGTCATCCAGCAACCCAACATTTAACAACCAATGTTTTTGAACCAGAAACGTCTACAACAAAATTAAATTGATACCTCAATGCGAGAAGTTTTAGTCATCTCACCAACTCGGATTTACTCTCATCTTGTTGCCATACCGCAAGGTGTAGCGAAGCCATCTCCGACCTTAAAACATCTGGATTCACATTGCACTGACTCATCGACCGGTTATGAGATCTCTTCCTTGGAGGTAGTGTCGTTGAATCTTCATCTTCTACTGCAGACTCACCGAATAAGCTGAATTTATCATCTTCAGACGACGCACCATCTCAGTCGTCGAACATATCAAATCGGCTGTCAAATTCATCTTATTTGACCACTTCATCTTCTTCGACCACTTCATCTTCTCCGCCTACTTTCTCATTTTCTCCTACCACTTTACTATAGAAGTTATTGTCATACTCCATGAAACGGACACAATCATAACCCTCATTCTATTAGATTCAATGTTTGAGGGTTCTCTTTCTGAGTTAAAACTATATAACCGTTTACTTTTTTCTCTTGCTTTGTTATTCGGACTAACTTGTCATCATTTTCTCCTTAATCTCCACACAAAGACGTACAGGTTCGATTTTCCATAGGCATATAAACCCTTTCAACTGTCGAGTATCAGAGACATAAATTTGTGGAATATGATGCCTCGACTCATTCAATATGTAATCTTCGAATAGCAACTTTTCTACTCCTTTGCGTGTTGTTTGCCCATCTATAAGCAGAACTCTATATCCTCTACTGTCAGCTTCAAAACGAAATTCAGCACCCTCTTTCTCACTTTCAACCTTCCACATCATGATGATGATATGGATGATGACATGGAAAAAAGGTAAGTCAGCCGCAAAACAGACACATAACTCAGTCTAAGTAAATCACCCATTAAATACAACTTAAGCTAGTCGCAAGGTGAATTTTATTCTAGTAATTAATCTTTCGCTAATTAATCATTCGTAATAAGGCTAGAAAACAATTGTATGGTTACTGTCACATTGTAATAGAATGACACTTTGGGCATTTAAAAAATGCCACTAATAAAAAAAATTGTATGGTTCTAGTCATTTGTACTAAAATGTGTCGTTGCAAACTTCCCAATTTTTAGAAACCTAAAGATCGCACAATTGATCATCTTCAACATTCGATCTTTTTGGCCTATGTTTTTTTCATCGATTCTGCAACCTTATGTGGCAGATTTTAATATCGGTTTTTCCAATGGAGTACGCCAAATCGCTAGTCTCAATGATACAAATCTGACTGTGTGATCGAATTTTGATTCCGAACAACTTTAAGTAATCAAAAAATTTCATAGGATCACTCAAAACATTAAAACCTCGTCCTGATATCACTTGTTGGGATCGCAAATCACTTCTAGTAACTGACAATACAATTACAATAAAAGAATCAACTATCATAATCGCCTAATAGAAAAAGGACAGAATCCCTTACAAAACTCGTTTTATACATGTTTATAAAAAAGCTCACTTTATAGACTTCTTTATGTGTGTAAAAAGTTGAATTATATCTCAAGTTTTAGACGGCCACTATTGTAGAAATACTTGGATGATGGATAATGAGTCATATTTAACATCGTGTGTGAACTTTCATTTGAGACTGAAACACAGCAAACTGAACAAAAATGACCTAAAAAACATGATTGTTCCAAGAACAATCCCCATAAAAATTAAATCCAAAATTCATTTTCTAACATTAGAATTAGTCTCCTACAATGAAAATATAGACACAATGTTGCAACGGTAGTTCATAAAACAATATTGTCACTACTTCATCAATATACCAAACCTCGTAATTTTTTTAAAAACAGATTTAGTTTCAGTAAATCCAAATATATTCTTGATTCCATACTACAGCCAATTACATAGAATAGAAAAATCCCTAGTCCAAAATTTTGAAATTAGGTGGGTTCTCCTCTGTTTCCGACATGTTGTAATACCACCGGAGCGCCAAACCCACGACCCGACGATGGAAACCGAAGTAACGCTCATACCGCCACTAACACCGACCTTGGCTTCTGAACAGGAGGAAGAGACTAGTCATTTAATCGCTATGCTGGGGAAGGAAACAGAGAGTGTAGTTTTCTAGCTTGTCTGGGACAAGCAGAGCCGCCATTGAGATTGGTTTGACGGAGCCTTGAAGCAATTGAGGTTCTCGCACCACCAAGTAGAAGTCGGCGCATCTCTTTCCCCAGCGACTCAGCCTGAGACTAACCTTAAGATCCTTTTGTTCGAGCTTGAGCCCACGCCGACTTTGATGCAACATCACCATGAAAAATCTGGCCGGATCGACCGCCGAGGGGCGTCTAAACCCCCAAACCAAGGACTTTATTATAACAGAAAAGGAGGGAAGAAGGAGACCTATTGTGGCAAAAGGTGAAAATGAAGAATAAGATCTCCCCGACTCTCGATTTTACCGACGAGCCCAGGAACCGCAGTGCAGGACAGCATGGTTTCGCCGACTAGCTGGTGGACTCACATGAAATTCGATCTCGCTACCAGTCTCCGAGGAAGAGGCAGAGAGACTCAAGAGAAAACCTAATTTAGGAGAGAAAAAAATTTCACCAAACCTCACCATTTTACTTGTCGTCCAACTTAAAGAAAGTTATATCAAAGAGCGATAGGAAAAAGAATACCTTCAAGATTTCCTCTTACACTAAGGAACTCGAGAAAAACAAGAAAGACGTATAATGCGCGGCAATCCAGTAGGTCATTTACAAAAGTGCTTTCTACTACAGTATCCCAAAAACATATTCATATTATCAGAATGCATCATCTACATGACTTTTGAAAAAAAAAAATTATACTCAACATTTTCAAGAGGAGATTATGACATTATTTTTTTCCTTCATTATGTTTTTTATTCCACTCGATGTTTCAATGTTAAAATTTTTAACGAGACAATTCATAAACTAGTATATATAATAAAAAGGAAGAATGTTAAATTATTATTATATATTATTACTTAGCAACGAAGTTGCTTCTCCATGAAGTAGCAAGTGGGTTTGTCGACCGACTATAACCACTAATATATAGATAAGCACTAGTCATTTTGTAATAGAAAACATCAATAATACTTCTTAAAGAAGAGTATTATTACCCTCTTTCTCTCTTACTATACAAGCTATACACATAGCATATTAGTGTATAGTTTATTACTTATAATAATATATTATTATATGACATTTTATCAACAAGAGCATTTCTATATCCACTAAACATCTAAGATAAAATTTAATTTATATCAAATTTATTTAAATTTAAATACATGAATTTTATTTTCGGAGTAAAAGGAGTTTTTCTTCTCTCGGACTCTGTCCCTTTGATCCTTATATGGGTTATTATGCCTCTCGATCATAAAATAAATCGGACGATGTTCCCTTGATCATTATAGGGGCGGTGCTCGTGATCATAAAAAATTATAAACTATGTCCCCTTGATTATTATAAGAGCTAAGCCCCTTGATCATAAGACAAAAGATATGTCTTAGATCTTTTGAAAGGTTATGACTTCTAGATCATAAAATTACATGATATCTTCGAATCGACTGAAAGACTATTCCTCTCGATCCTATGGATGACGATGTCTCTTTATACAATCATATGATGGCACATGCCCGATAAATGATTATTTTCAATTATGTATTTAATTTATGCCTTTAAATTTTGCATTTAAATTATACTTTAACCTTCATATGGGTGGCGCAGTATTTGGAACATCATTCCGAATTTTCAGAAAGGAATTCGAAGGATAGTTGGAAATAGCCAACATATCAGAATATGGTCCGATAATTGGCTTCAGGGAAGTATAATAAATGCTGACATGTCTGTTGTCGATTTGTTAGTTCCTAATACTAATTTGTGGAATCGTCCATTGGTGGAACGGCTCATATAGTCACAGGACATTGCAGCAGTATTAAGTATAAGGCCCTCGAGAGCAGTAGCTGGCGGGTTTCGTTGGAAATATACAAAATCTGGTATATATACGGTTAAATCTAGTATATATACGGTTAAATCTGGCTATCGGTTCTTGATAGATAATGATAATCTCTCCCTAGGTCTTATTCAGGAACCGTCAGTTAATCCGTTGAAGGAGATGATTTGGATTGTGCTCCGGCCAAGTTAAATATGTTCTTATGGCAAGTAGTGTCGGGTGCTATCCCTGTCAATGACCGATTGGCATCAAGGAAGATTCGGGTAGATTTAACTTGTGCACAATGCGGTCTACAAGGCGAATCGATCAACCATGTTCTTTTTACATGTTTGCCGACTCGACAATTCTGAGCCCTAGCCAATATCTCATTTGAGTTCGGGAATCCCCCTTCGATGAGCTTATTTGAAAATTTACATTATCTCATAAGGAAAGGATTATTATCAGTGAACAAAGACGACCCGATTTCCATATTTGTTTGGTTAATTTGGTTTATTTGGAAGGTGCGTAACGCGTTGGTATTTCGAGGACAGAAACAGGCTTCGCCAGATATAGTAAAATTAGCAAGGGTATAATCTCGTGATTGGTTTCTAGCTAATGAACGTCAACATGTATCAGAACGGCATCCTCACCCACTGGGAGGCATTGTAGGAATTCCATATATGTTTTCTTGGGAAAAAAATCCATTGGTTTGCTATATAGATGGATCATGAAAGCAAGGGAGTCGTACATGTGGTATCGGATGGGTACTTTAATTACAGGATGGCACGGTGGACATCTTAGGGATGAAGGCGTATTTGCGGTGTCAATCACCCCTTCATACTGAACTCCTAAGTTTAATTTGGGCGATGAAAACTTTGAGATCACAAGGGAGATTTTGTAGTGAGTTTTTTACTGACTCTATTGAGTTGACACATATGGTGCTTAACCTTGCAGATTGGCCTGCTTTCACAGTTGAATTACAAGAGCTTGCCTCACTACGGCGGCATTATGAAGCCTTTCAGCTATTTCATCAGCTACAGAGTTTGAACTTTAGAGTTGATTTATTAACTAAACGATCAGGCGATCGCAATGTTATTTTCTCTTTTATTGGTACTTCTCTCTACCTTATTGGTGTGTTGATTCACTTGATGTATTTACAAAACCAATAATTAAAGAAGTATGTCATTTCGTGAAAAAAGAAATTATACTTTAAATTCTGCATTAATTTATGTATTTAAATTATATTTTAAATTACGACACTCATTTATGGCTCTGCCGTTGAGTGAAAACCGATTTGAGAAAAGTTTTACCAAACCTCACCATTTTACCAAGGATGTTCAACTGAGACTGAAACATAACAAACTGAACAAAAAATGACTTAAAAAACATGAATGTTCGAAGATAAGTCTCCATAAAAACTAAATCCATAATTCATTTTCTACCATTAGAATTAGCCTCATATATGAAAAAGAGACACAATGTTACGACGGGAGTTCAGCAAACAATATTTTGTCATAATTTCATCAACATACCAAACAAGGATCGTAATAATACGTAAACAATAGTGATCTCAAACTAAAGAAATAAATCAAAACACGAAAAATTTCCAAAGAAAAATATATATGAATATG